>OX336882.1:6980737-7128237 GCA_946959425.1 Argyrosomus regius
GTGCTCATTTCCATGGCTCTGGCTTCAAACAATGACATCTCATTAGCATGTATTGTATGGCCTTGGATTGTTGCGATCTGGCAAAGAATGAATATGGATTCCATGCGCCACCTTTTGTTTTGTTTTATTTTCATTTACTCATAATCCTGAGTTTGTTGTAGCTGTTTGTACTACACCACAGAGCTATACTGTGTGCAGCCTTATAATTGTTCATTCAATTGCTTACTACACATAGTAAGTGGAATTTTAGGGGCGATACAGAAAATGAAACTTTTGAACAAAATAAACCATCACAGAGAGATTGCATTCTCCTTGCGTGACTCGAAGCAGCATGTAACGAAGGATACTTCGCCTGTTGGTTTCTCTAAACACACATTTTGTTCCATCTCTCTCGCCTGTCATTAGGGGACAGATTTGGTTGTGGCTGGCTGTAAGAGAAAAAAACTAAGCAAAGAGCATGTTAATTACTCCTGGCATATTGACAACAGTCTGGTAGAGTAGCTTTGTGTTTTGCAAACATGTTTCATAATTGTTCAGATGCTATGTATCATCACATGAATGACTGCGAGGATCATCTGTCTTCAAGAAAATACCTGCTTGATTAACAACTGTCCTGGAATATGATCTGTGTTAAAATGACATTATGGGTATTAAATTTCACATAAAATATAAGAGAAATATGACTTCTAACTTTAAAAATTAAGAATTACGTCTGGTTAGCTGAATTATCCAAAACCTAGCAGAGTTTAATGTAGCAAGCAAACAAAAATAAGACATTTTTGGACATTTTGGCCAACTTTGTCATCAATTTTACCACCAAACTTCTTTTTGTAAGTTTGTAAAATGTTGGAAGTGTATCATTCTGTCTCTATGAAGCTTTGCTAGCTTCATTTCATCTGGGAACAGAATTCCTAGCTCAAACAAACAAACAAAAGGTAATCATGGGTAAATGATCAAACCTTGTAGGCTGTATGAGACTGTTATATCACTGTTTACTTGCGTCAAAATGTTTGTGGAGATAAAGTGATACTTGAATAAACATTTTGTTCGTTAATTAATGTTAATTCCGTTTACAGGGTGAATCATTTGTTCTCATTGACTTTCTTGTGAGACACACATAATATTTTATAATGAACAACAATGAAGTGACATTCAAATGTACTTGGAGTTTCTATTCGTTTGCTTTGTCAAAAAGGAAATTCAGCAACTGTTAATGACAGCAGGTCTGCAGAAAGATTTTTGTCTGTAGTCAGGAAAAATTCATCATGTTGTCCAAAGATGGACTGACAGAAGATGTAAGATGCAGTGAAGGTTCAGGAGTACTTGCTGCTAAAGTTGAATTATTCATCAGACGTCATTGCCATTCTTTTCCACCTTCAATTGACAGGTGTGTAGGTGAGTGCATATGGTCACGTGCCAGGATACACACACATACACAACCAGGAAGGGGTGCTGGGGGGTGAGAACAGATGATTGGTACTATGTCATGGGTGTGTGTGTGTGTGTGTGTGTGTGTGTGTGTGTGTGTGTGTGTGTGTGTGTGTGTGGTAGAGGTCTCATTATCACTACAAGTGTAAGGCTAAATTAGTCTCCACTATCCCTCCATCCCTCCATCACACCTGCTCTCAGAGCCTGCAGCTGTCACTAAGCACATGTCTGTCTATCCATCTATACGTCTGTCTATCTATTTATAAGGTTTAATGTTTCTGTCCTTATATCGATGCATGAGTTGCATATTATGCCAATGTAGTGCGTTCTTCTGCTAGAATAAATAATCTTTTTATTATTATTATTCAACAATAATCAGGATGGAAAACTGAATCAATAAATCAAAAATAGACTGGTACTACTACTAATGCTGCCACTTTCTGTAATATTACAACCAGTATGAAAAGTAACTAAGTATATTTACTCAAATTATGTACTTGAGTAGAATTTTGATGTTCTTTTTTACACTGCAGCTTTAGTTTCTTTAGACATAAAGATTTCTTAATCTTATAAAATAATGGATTGTTACATTAAATTAAACAACTTTAAAATGTTTATGCATCAATAATAAAAATCATAATGTAATTATTAATTAAAAAATAGTACAAAATGTTAGATAATATAAACCTTTGAATGGGGGCATTCTGGGTAACAAATACTCTTTGTTAACTCATATCTTTACACACACACACACACACATATATACACACATATATACAGTATATATATATATATATATACAGTATATACATTTCCAGCCTAAAACTGATCAGCATCATGTTTTTATTAAAATACTAAAACAAAATGTAAACCGTGCTCTGCTTCACGTCCCCGCTGCTTCTGCCCTTAACTAGCCTTTCTCCCTTCTCTTTGCCTTGAATCATTAAATCGCTGTATCTCTTTGCTCAGGTCTTTAATGTCTCTTCTCTGTCATCTCATTAACTAAAATGTTATGCCTGGCCATGTATTCACCCTCCTCCCCCCTCCTACTCATATTGTGCAAAACTCTGAACAAAAGAAGAGCAAGGACGAACAAATGGATTAGAATAAAAGTGCACAATGGACCACAGAAGTAAAAGGTTAAAAGGTCGCCTTGGTCGTGACCCCAGTGGTCAGTTAGTAGTAATGTGGTCTGTGCTGCCACCACCTCAGCAGCTTGTTATAGCTGGTCAGGTCACCGCTGTCTGCCCACACACAGCAGGATTACAAATGATGACGAATATGTGGACAATATATAAATAAATATGAACAAATAGCCTATGTATTTTTGTCATGTCCTCTTGTTACTTCCACATTACTTTCTCTTTTTATGCCTTTGCTATCTTTCCACTTATGCTAACTGACACGGTGTGACCTTCCACTCGGAGCCTGCAGAGACCTTCACAGTATTGCTTTTGAACAGGGTCCAATAAACAAACAATTACAAGAGAGGAAGACATATCGGGCTGAATTGCTTCACGATGGTGAAGCGTTTAATTTCTGATTTCACAGTCTTTTGGAAGAGGGGACAGGGGGCCGAGCCAAACAGCAGTCACTTTCCCAGGGACACACACACTGCCTCTCTCTCTCTCACTCTATTTCTCACACACAAACACACACACACACTGTTATTTTCATGCCTTACCGTCTTTGAACGGCCTGTAATTATGTCTCGTAGCCTAATGTCACGGCTCCCATTTTCAATTTAATGTATACATGTAATGCATTGTGGCACGAGGAAAACATCCATCTCTATCTGGGTTTTTACATGCTGCTCATAACTGAATTGCATATTGAATAATTCAATTTGCAGCCATATATAATCACTAAATATTGTGGAGAGTGACCACAGTTTCAATACCCACCTAATGGATTGATTCAGTTATAACAGTGGGCTGGAGTAAGTAGTTTTCCTACCGGCTTGTGTAACCGCAGTGTAGCCATAAAGACCAACATTAAGCTACACGCAGATCAATACATACCACTGGAGAGGGGGCGGGGAAGATATCATGAGTAAGATCATGATGAAACCTTTTTCCTTAGTGAAAGTTAAATGTCCTACTCATATAAAAGATCCGTTAACGCCTTTTCCTCTTCCGTAAGATGCATTAGACGTGCAGCTACCACCCTGGGGTTAGTATCCCTCAAAGAGTCACAACATACATCTGAGGGCTCACAAGAAAACTAACAAGTTAGGGAAGAAATAAAATAAATGTTTTTCTTCTTTATTTTTTGCTTTTCATCTAAAAATACTGACAGTTTTATCTCCTCGGGCCTTTAAAAACAATTTTAATTAAACAATCAAGAGTGAAAAGCTGTATTTTTATTTTTATTATCATTATTATTTATTTTTTATCAAGCGAGAGTAGGAAACATCACTTTGATTGATTAAAAAGTGCTCACAAATTATACTTTGATGAGAGGCAGATTCTGAGTCTCTTTGAAGGGTCACAAGCCAAAAGAAAAAAGAAAAAAAAACACAACTGATGATACAGCTTCATGTTATGGAAGCTAAAATATTAATCAACAAGTAAAGTGGTGGAAAAAAGTATTCATACCCTTCAAGCTACTTAAGAAAAAGTAGGAGCACCAAAATTGAACTCCTGTATTAAAATGACTGATGCAAAAGACCGGTTCCTTCCAAGTTGTTAAATATTAATGCCTTAATTTGTTAGCAGCAGGGTAATGGTGTAGCTGTTCCAGGTGCTGCTAGGTCTGACTACCGCACGTTATATACTGCTATATATATGTCACTGTCATGTTGTATGATACTATTAAAGGCAGCAGGTAACTACAGCCATTACATATTGCAGTGGAAAGTACAATATTTCTTTTTTCACCTCGGTTTTTTGTTTCATTTTTGCACAGATTAGAGTTTGCACTACTACAACTGTTAAAGCATGATGAACTGGGGGTTAAGAGCCCAGTCATGGCATAATTAATAAAGTAAATTAATGATAATGGAATATAAAAAAGTAAGTATGGCATTTCTTTCTGAAATGTAGCAGCATGAGAGTCTCAGGAACCAGTACTGAAGCAGGCATACTCACATGAATTACTGTATTAATGCAGCAATTCTTATTTACACTAAAGAGTGTGAGTAACTTATGGAAAACTCCACACGTGCGCTTGCCTGCTCCCATTGTTCCCTTCGTATTGTTCTCAGTGGATTTGTGTGTATCATTCACCCTCCTGATGCATCTGCCAGGCCTGGTCCATTGTCCAGCAGCGTGCCACACAAACAGGCATCAATTAGGCAGGCTGCGGCTTTCTGTAGCAACGTGATTGTTTTGGCCTGGTCTCCATCATAGCACCTGTCTCACACATGTTGGAGTCCTTTGATGGGCTGTAATTTAACCCCTGTTCAAATTACCCAGGGGTTAAAAATAGCTTGATCACGGTCACGTTCAGCTAATGATTAGTTCAGTTAACATCTCTTTACTGTACTAATTATTGCAACCCGACATGGGACAGCGTGTATATAGCCATATTTCATTTAGGCCAGTTGGAGGGCATCGCACATATAAAAGGCTTATTATAAAAATGTCTGAAGTGATCACCGTGGTCTGATTACTGCTCATCTCAAGAGGTTTTTAGATTAGGAAGGTCAGTCCATGTACAGCTCACTTGAACTGAGGGTGAAGAGATGTGTTGATAACAGAGCTCTGAATCATGACAGTTATCAATGGGTCACACAGGTTGTCCATTTAGCAAATTTTATTCCACTCTAACACATCATCTATTCACTTATTTATTTAAGTTTTTCTGGCCCTGAAATCAGACTAATTTTGACCCACGCTTTCAGTTATCTGCCTCTTTAAGTCTATTATTGGATTAAAAATGGATCTACATTTTCTTTGTCAAAATAACTAGGTCTATTTGAATAGTTAAAGTTAATATGTATGATGAATTATAGGCTTACATTTAGAATGGAGAGTTCTCAAAATTCATACTTTACAATAATCGTTTATTTAATTTTTGAAGGCATCAAATGTGTTACCTGACTACAGAAATGTACTAATCTATGTAATCTTTGAGATATTTGGTGAAACTGGCAGGAACTATGAGCTTACAACAGCATCAGACCAAAATGTGGTCACAAAAGGTGGTCATGGGTCAACAGCTAAATTGTGACTAGTTCACTAAGGCATCAATAAATAACACAGACAAATTTTTGCGAATTCTTTCTAGCCATAACAATGTGCAAAAACGTCTTTGAAACCAAAAAGCTCATTTTGTTCATTGGGACCATGGCTATTTATATACAGTATGTTGACTGATGTGCAAACCTCACTCGAACAGTCATTCACTGGGACTGATTGGGTTAACTCTTGTCAAGAGTTTTGTGCTTCTGATTCTAGTTTTTAAATCATTTTAACAGCTTCAAAATGTGAAACTCTTCGACTAAAATTTGTTCAAACAATTTAGTTTATGCTGGATTGTAAAATGTGAGCAGTGTTCTGCTTTTTAGAAATTATACTAACTGCTCAGGAAGCATTTTATGCCTTTATTAGAGAGTCGACAGTAGAGAGATGACAGGAAATGAGGGGAAAGTAAGATGAGGAATGACATGTAATAAAAGTCCACAGCTAGACTCAAACCTGTGGTCAGTGCTTTAAACCCAGAGCATCAGGGCACCACATTTCTATGTAGATTTAAACAAACATAGTTTATAGTTCTCTCAGTTAAGTAACAGTAAAGCTGCAGTACTTCAATGGGTATAACTGTCTCAACCATTGCGTAAAAGAACATTGTTAGAATAGGACTCAGTGGAGTCTTTAATGCTGTTTCAGAGAATTTTCACCATCTGAACTTCAGACAAACTGAATTTATTGCTCTCCTCACTTTCCTGATAAAACAACTACAACTAGCGAGGTCATAAATATGTTGTTCACTCTGAAATGTCTTGATATAAACGTTTCAGATCATTTCTTTTTATATCGTACTATCGCAAGAGACTTTTTAGATAAATAAAGAAATAAAGTAAAGATAAAGGCATTTTACTAAACAGTATAACATACAATGTTGGATCAGTAAGCAGGCCTGAATAGTACCATGATGTGTCTGTTGGCTTCACGTCTGTTAGGGTTATACCAGGAACTTTGACATATTAGTCTTTCCAGCTCACACTGCAGGAAGTGGAGAGCGGTGATTGGATAATGAAAGCCAGAGCAGAGCGCTGTATGGAGGAACCAGACTGCACTCATAACACATGTGAACAACTTATTATGTACACATGAAACAATCAGAAATAAGCCTACACAACAGCTGACTAATGCTACTATATTCAGTGTTGTTATTGATCCTTAACTGCTATTAGGGGTCATGGAGATAACAAGGCTTCAAAAAGGACCCAGCGCACAGTTGGCTGAAATCACACCAGGGACCCTGTAAACTCCCACTGATCAAAGGTCAGTGCTGAAAGGATCAATAGACTCTGTCATAAAATACAGTTTCAAGCTGCAAAGATTGCATGACTTTTATGTATCTTACTTATTGAAGTAAGCAAACAACACCTGAGTGTGATCATTATTTCAAACGTTTATTTTAATATAAAAACTCACCTTTTTATTACAGTGGATCAAATGCCAGTTTGTAAACAAATCATGCAAATTTAATGCAAATCCACAATGAATTATAGAAACATAAAAATATACAAATTGTAGCAGCAAAGAAGAAATCACAGTGCAAAAACAGGCGCCCAATATGACACAAGAATGCTTTTGTAAAATATTAAAGTACAGTACAAAATAAAATCATCTTCATGGTGTCTCATATGTCAACATCCACTGACATTCATTTCATCTGCGCACAGGATGGAGCAGAAGTAAATATTATCTTGTGTACAAAAAGATACTGTTAATCTGTTCTCAAACTTCATGGTTTAAAAGAACCGCAGCTAATTAACCGCACACCAAAACAGGAATACATTTTAATATTGATCCCCTTATGTCCCTGGTGCATAGCCTGTGTGCATGTGTGTGTGTGTGTGTGTGTGTGTGTGTGCATGTGTGTGTGCAGGCAAGAGTATGATTATGAATATTTTAAGAGCACATTTAACATGGCGAAGCCAGAGCAGGCTCGGTGAGGGATTTGCGCCTACTCTTCAGCTAATGACCCCAGGCGCTTCCAGCAAAGCTTCTTCATATTTTAAAGAAAGTCGATAGAGCTGCAGCCCAGTCAGCAGCATTAAGATTCATACAGACGCCACAGGGACCCTGAAAAAATTAATAACACGCGTGTCTAACAATCCTTCCTGCGATTTAGTGGAGCACCCAAGCTCTCTGCCTGAAATGCAAAGTAGTAATGAACACACAGATAAGATAAATTCTGAACACGCATCCCCTACCCCTCAAGTCAATGCACAAACACACTCTTACACCCACTCCTTCCTTCGTCCCCTTCTCAACAAAAACACCCATCACCTCCCCACGCTCCTGACCAAAGGTATCCAAACACACTTTTTTTTTCATCTCCCTGCACTCTACAATTTTACTGTCTACTTTTCTGTGTCCCTCTTTTGTCACTCTGTCTCCTCTTCTCTCAAAAATGAGAAGAAAGGACAAATCCAAGGGCTCTTAAAGACCCAAGACAGCACAACTGAACAAAAGCGTCTTTTCTTTTTCACTTTGCCTGCCTATAATGAATTTTTCAAGACTTCTCATCTGCAGATGTGCAGAGGCATTGACAGGTCCTCTCCCTGCAAGGTTAGTTATTGTCTAGAACCCATCTAAACAGATTTTTACTTGTTTACATTTTGCCAGAGGCGTTCACACTGTGCTGCTGGTAGTATTTTCTATCTTCCTATTACATAGATTACAAGAAAACAAAACTGTGGTGAAAAGAGGGCTGTGAGAGGCTGCTACATTTTTGGAAATCTGGATTGTTTATACTGTTAATAAGACATTTTTATTCCAATGGTCAAGATGACAACGCATCCAACATCTCATTGAGTGCTTGCACTGCAAGGGAAGTCTAGACAGGTTGAAAAGTAAATTGCATAAACTGCACAGACACAGGCTAAGTTTCAGGAATTTCAGAGGTGTTGTACTGCAGTGGGCTTCCTTCAGTGTCAGGACAACAGTACAACAGTAGGCTATGCCCTCCCTGGGAGGCTAGACAACATATGGTACTGTCTCCCAGAGAACAACACACCACCCATGCTGTTTGGCAGCCTCAGAGTGTTTGTGTGTTTGTATATGTGAGTGTGTAAAGGCTAGTAGGGGTGCTTGTTGTATGTGTATGTTTGCAGAAGATGGAACAAGAGAGATGCCTGCCAAAGTTTCTTTGGATTGCATAAGAAAAAAATTGTATGAGATGTATGTATATATGTATCTTCCACATAAACATGACAAATGTTTGCAAGTCCAAGGGACTGCTGTGAAAATCAGTTTTTATCCACAGCAACATCATGAGCATAGTTTTAAAAAGTAATGAAAGAAGTAAATATTTCACTTTGTATCTGGATGTAATATAGTGCAACAATATGCAACTTTGGCGTGCTTGTTTGAACGAGACCATTTCAATGTTAAGAGGTGGCATATTGTTGAGGATGCAGGACTAAGTTAGTGAGCTGAATTAGACGGGGGGGTTGGAGGGGCCGGGCGGACGTCCTGATCTTCTGTCTAGCAGAATAGTTTCCATTTTCATGTGTGTGAGTTAAAAGGGAAAGATGAGAATCAATAAGGCATTAGTGGAAAGCCATCAAAATATTCCAGAGCGATCTAAAGCTTATTACAGCCAGTAGGTCAGGAAGTTGGATATCATTTATTTAAGGTGAGTTACCTTAAGACTACAGTTAAATCAAATTTATTCCGTCCATTTGACCACGCCGTCTGCTTCAGTTATTCAGAGAATGCGTAAATTACAATAACAAGTTGCAGGCATTTTCATATAACCTTTATTGTTATACAGTGTTTGTCCCTGAAGAATCTGGGTGACATTTAACAAAAATCGAGAGCATCTCTGCGGACAAACATCTCTAACTAGCTTAAATGCGAGATTCTGCGCCAATCCAAACAATGCAAACCCGCAGCATATAGCCACTTCAAATTCTCTGGTGGAGGCATCTCTCTCATGATGAGAGGCTCATGTAAGCAGCTCATCAGCCGCCTGTTTGCCCATATGTGCCTCACACCCCACAGTCCCCAGTGGGTCCAGGCTCTGTGCAGTGATACCATCTCATCTGCCAACATGGACCACTCGGAAAAAAAAAAAAAAAACTCAATCCCTCTTCTGGTTGGCCTATTCTGCCCTCACTGGCAAGTGTTGAGATCTGCAGAGATAATGTAGCCAGTCTGTCCACCAAATCAAGTGCCCAGTCAAGGGCTGGCCAGCAGAAACAGAAGAAATACAGGTGAATACTGAAAAGGAGAGGTTAAACAATGAATGAGATGCAGAGTCATGATGACAACTTAAAATGAGTGGAGGCCAAATGAGGGCAAGCCGTAAACACACACAGTGCATTAGCAGGAATAAATCTTCTACAAATTTACTTTGATAATCAGATTTCTAACACAAACATCCTTGACTCAGAGCAGGAGAAGGAGAAGCAGAAGTTGCGTTTTGTCAAATCATTAAGGTGTGAATCCTCAGGGCCGGTACTGATGATGGCATATGCTGTGGGAAGCAGACAAACAGCAAAGCAGGGTCCAGTGTCGTATCTGTAGTGTGTGTCTGCAGGTCCCGCGCGGCGACGGTTCGCTTATCCCCCTGCCACCGCACATATGTTTGGGAAACGGAACAGTTGGACATGGCCGAGGGCTAAAATGGGTCAGACCGACACAGATGGAGAAAAAACTCCCACTGGGTCACTGTCAGATGAATAACACCCACAGAAAAAAAGAGAGAATATGTGTGTGTGTGTGTAAGGGAGAGATGTAGTCAAATTTTGACAAATTTTAACAGCTTGCCAGAAACATTTCTCTTGAAACAAGGCAAGAAAAAAACACAACAAGTTTTAAATTCAATTTGGGTCATGCAGGGCTCAAGTAACCAAGAGCAAATAGTGAACTCTGAAGAAAATGTGGAGGATGTCAAGAATTCCCAACATCAAATTTGGCTTTCTGACTTCATGTATGAGAAGTTGAACCAAAACTATATGATCAATAACTAAAGTCACTGCTCATATTGTCATTTAATAGTGTAACTGTGATCAGAATATATATTTTTTACATAGTGCTGCCAAACTTGAATAACATAACAGTTGACATTTGGGATAAATTGAAAGCTTAGGGTTTTTCCCAGGGAACATGAAGGCTTCTCTACGAGATAAATCAATTGAGACTGCACGAGGAGCCAAACACATCTCTAGACAGATGGAGAGGAGTAGGAATTAAATGCACCTCTGTGATTAAATGGAAACATTCAGACCAGTAGATGTTATATTCCATGACAAAAGACAGTGCCACTGAAGTAATTAAGCATTAAACACAACAACATTACATTATACTGTCTATCATCTTAGACATCTTTCCAAAACAAGATGTAACTAATTAAATCTTTGCGAGCACATCCCACAGAGATGCCATTGGAAATTTTCCCTCAAGAGGGGAGGTAATCTTCAGACAAAGATGTCCAACTCTTTCTCCGCAATCCATGGTGTCACAGCTAAAATGTATTCAGAGTGCTTCAGGCAAATGTCCTTGGTTGTCAAAACCTCCATTAGAAATGGAATGTGAGGCCATAATTGCGGAGTTGAAAGGTGACCCAACCATTTGTTCATTATGAAAATAAGGAAATACCTTTCAGTGTAATCCTTTTGAGTTGATCTTTCAACACCATTTTCCAACACAAAGAGATAGGCTGATGCTTCCGGATGAAAAGAATTGAGCCCAAAACACATTACCTTTCTGAATGTTGTTACCGCCAGTTATGTTTGTCTTTTGCGCACTTTTGTACATTTAAGGCTTTAAAATAAACTTTGTGTAAGCCAAAGGCTTCCAGATGTCTGTAGCTTGTTTCTCTTTAGGCCTTTAAGTGATACTTGCTTTTGACGTAGATACAAACCATAGAGAATCATCACAGTGCATCTTTTACCTCAAATGAACCATGCCATCACATGAGGACACACAAGTCCCATTGTGCAGAATACAAGCCATGTCGTCAACCGTGCATTAGTATGTGGGTGGCATGTGCTCTATGAGGCAGTCATATGTTTACAGTGAATCTCTTGGATGAAATTCAAGTTTGCAGCTGCAGCCTCGAAATAATTCATCGCTCGCCTTTTTACCCGGGAGGAGCCACAGGTAGTTGATGAAGTGGCAGTGCCAAGACTCCCAACTGGCGAAGACGAAGCGCAGCTGCCAGGAGTCAGCACGGCCAGATGCCGCTGCTGATGTACCATGTGTTCCAAGCAGGGCAACAGTGTGTTTGTGTGTGAGCTGGGGTGGGAGGGGAGAGACAGGAGCGCTTGCCAAGACATTCTCACATTGATGCCAACCTGACACATGCTTGGGTACTCCCCACGGTTTGTGTTACCATCTCAGCCTCTCTCACAGATCTGTGGGGGGTCCCCTCTTTCCCTTTTCCTTAGATGCAGTCCTTTGCCAAGATGGGAGTTGGCGCCTGCTTGCGGCCGTCCAGCCCATCAGTGGCGAGATCCTTTCAGGAGGTCTTTGCTGAATGGTGTGTTGGCAGCAGGCCATTGCAGCAGAATGCTAGCTCCTGGTAGATACTCTTTCTAATCGTGTTTTCTTCATAACCGTAACCATAACTCCTCATGTCTTGTCCTCTCACCCCTCACAAACGGACATATACGTGATGCCCTTTATTTTCCTGCATCCATCATCCATCCCTGCAGGTCTCCAGTAGCTGTAAATAAGTCTCTCAATGGCTCAGATTCCAGTCCCCATATAACGCACGCCAAAAATATGGCCAACTTCCAGGAAGCAAATCCAAAAACATGGGTCGCCTGTGCCTGATTTCGCTTCATCGGAGACGACATTTGGTCATTTTTAGGTTGAATCCTTAGAAAAAGCTGCCGTGCCATCTGCATTTAAAAAAAAAAAAAAAAATACGAAAGACTGCAAATGCCATACAAATAAAGGGTTCTCTGGAAATTAAATAGCTGCTGGGGTAGCATAGCATCCCATTGAATAGCGCTTTCCCCACGAATGGTCTTTGACGATACTATTCCTGAGAGTGGAGGGGAGTTCTCTGAAACAAAGGCTCCAATTTTGTTAGGAACATGCCATCCTTGTTTGCAGTGTAGGGGGTTTGGGGAGGGAAGTGAAAACTTTTTGAACGTGTGCCATGTCTGTACCATTCTCTTATCTGAGGCCCGCGACTGCCAGCTGGCGGCTGAATGTGCCCACTTGCACTGTGATGATGAAGCCAGCCAAGCTAGTTGGCACACTGAGTGGTAGGACTGGCATGTGATCTAAAGCCAAACACAGCTCTGTGTGGGGTAGCTGCATATACGCTGCACCCTACCTTCCCCATATCCGTGTCTCTGGTGAGAAGCCTCTGTGCAGGTCCTTGAAAATGGGGGGGTTAGGAAACCACAGGATGACAGACAACAATACAACAAGTCCTTCTTGTAGCTCTATAATCAATGATACAATTATCTGAAACTAGCAGTCTGTGCAGCTGCTGCATCTGATACAAAGTACTACATCAGATCTGGTATCAAAATATATAAAATAAATTTAAATATCACAAATATATCAAATCAAATATTAAAATATAAAAAGGGTGAAAATGATCTAAAAAAAAGACTAAATTAATTAATCCTTAAATCAATACAGTTGAATAATTCTCTGCAGGTTCTTGTCGTGAGCCTATATGCATGTAAATTATTTCATCCAGTGAAATATGTTACAGAAGTTACAGAAGTGCAACTTCATTAAATTAAACAAAACAAAATGTTTTTGGTTAATTAAAAAATATATTTTGAAGTCTCTGCTGGGTTTAATGTGTCCACATGAGAGGCGGGAACCTTTCAGGCGACGTGTGTTTCATGCCGGAAGATTAATGCCGCTGCGCCGTCCTTCACTTGAAGATGTGCCGGTGTGTGTTGTAGGTAAGGTGAACATGAAGTGAATGTGGAAGGTGTGCAGCTGTTATTAACTGAGACATGTTCAGGTATTTTTCGCTGTAGTGAGTTGATGTTTATCGTCTGTGTTTTGTCTGAAGTCCGCTCAGTGTCGGTGTCGTCTTCAGCTGTCAGTTACAATACAGTGTGTCAGTAATGTCAACATAACAACAAGCAGCGTTACTCACGAGTCCTGTTTACACTGCAGTGAACATATGTCTGTGAAAAACATGTTAAAACATCACACAGACACAAACACTCTCCTCTGCCCAAATATAATTCACTTATTCTGTCCAAAAACTCAATTGTTGATGATTAACACCACCGACTTTACACATTAGCTGCAGTTAAATTATGACAGGCAGACAGCACAACTCTGCCTGAGAGCAGTCTGTGAGCAATTAATCCTGAAGATGTCAGCTTGTTTTGTGCTTGAAGCTTCACACATTTAGCAGAAAGCCTGAGTTTGATCATGGTAAATGTAGGATGCGGTGTTTTGATGATATTTGTGACTAAAAGTCAGAATATTTCAGCCTCCACGTTGATTTGGACCATCTCTCTCTTCTAAAGCTTTAAAGCTTTGCAATGCAAAATCAAATGAGTGCTCCCTTTTCTCGTATTCACCTAATGAATTAATCAGCTAATCATATCATTTTTGCAGTCTGTGCTACATCTGCAACATTTAAGCTGCATGCCGTGGGAAATAGTGCCATGTGCGATGCATGACGGCGCAGGAGAAGTGAATGTCAAAGTGACATGAGGATTATTATTCTTTTTTTTAAAGGTTTTTTTGGCCTTTTCAAGCTTTATTTGATAGAGACAGCTGAAGAGTGACAGGAATGTGGGGAGAGAAAGATGGGGAATGACATGAAGCAAAGGGCGGCAGGTTGGATTCGAGCTGTGGGCCACTGCAGCAAGGACTGAGCCTTTGTACATGGGGCGGATGCTCTACCAACTGAGTTAACCAACACCACAGATTATTAGATTTTAATGCTTTTATTAGGAGAACTTTGTGTGTTGCTGGATTAAACTAAGCTCACATGCTCTTTCTTTCTGTTAACTCACAGATGTCATCAGATATGAGTGCATGCAAGACACAGAGGATGGAGCCATCTTGAGATTCTAACTCTGCAGAGTCTGAACTGTTGTTCTCAAACATGCCGTCAGGACTTGTTGCTGCTGCCTGCCGCTCTCTGAAGTGGACACTACCTCACTGGAAAACAACTTGTCTCAGAACTCATTGCCCATCAAAGCCAGGGCAATGGCCACTGGCAACTGTGGTTGTAAGAGAGGCTCATAAATGGACTACAGCACCATCATCAAGGATAAACCAGAAGCCAGTGTTTGCCAGAGCTCCAGCGTTTGGAGATAGGCTTGCTATCATAGACAGCAGTGGCAGCCACAGCTACCAGCAGCTGTATCGCAGCAGCCTCGGCCTTGCAGGCAGAATCACTGCCGCTCTCAACTCTGACATCGGGGGTCTGGAAGGCAAACGAGTCTCCTTCCTGTGCGCTAATGATGCTTCCTACACAGTGGCACAGTGGGCAGCTTGGATGAGTGGTGGGACGGCAGTGCCACTCTACCGAAAACACCCTCTATCTGAACTGGAGTACGTCATCTCTGACTCCCAGAGTTCACTGCTGGTGGCAGGACATCCTTATGCTGAAACCCTGGAGCCACTGGCGCAGAAGCTGGGGCTACCATGCCTGACACTGCCCCCGACATCTGACCTGGGCACTTCAGGTGAGGCGGACACTCAAGAGAAGGAGACAGACATCACAGACTGGGCTGATCGACCGGCAATGATCATCTACACCAGCGGTACCACAGGGAGACCAAAGGGAGTTTTACATACGCACAGCAGCATCCAGGCCATGGTAAATATTGTCTAAACCATAATTACATTCTAACCTCTAGTTTGATGGCAGTGCATGTTTATCAGAGAGGAAAAAGGTTGATTCATAGCTTCAACATCACAGAGAATGGTGCAGCTGGTGCTGATAGACTACAAAGCTTTTGGCTAATTTCAGCGAGGGTTGTCTGTGAAACAGCTAAAGGCTCTTTGGATCTGTTCAGAACTAAAAATTAGAGACAATAAATTTGAGACAAGAAACAGTGTGTATCTTGGTCATATTAAAAAGTAAATGCACATAAAGATAATTTGTGTATGTGATGTGTTCATGTAAAAAGATAAATGCCAGAATATCATTAGGAACTCAAAAATAGTGTATCGGTCGGGCTATAATTGGTATGATATTTGTGTTGGGACTGGTAAAGGGGATTTGTTTGCTACCTGAATGGCCATAACACATGAGTCAAAATTGCACACTGTCATGAGAATGTTTGGGGGTGGAGCCTTTAAACGCCTCCTTGCTGGTGTGTTCAGGTGCTCCCCTCCCTGGAAGAACTTTACAATTCCCGCTGCCTCAAAAGAGCCCAGACCATTATCAAGGACTCATCCCACCCTGGCCACACTGTATTCGAACTGTTACCCTCGGGCAGGCAATACAGGACAATTAAAACACATACAAACAGACTAAAAAACAGTTTTTATGCAAAAGCCATCACAGCTTTAAATGATCACATGAAGTAATTCATGAAATGGTGTATGTATGTATTCTATTCTATTCTATTCTATTCTATTTTTGGAAGCTCTGACATCAGAAATCTACTTCAATATCTACCATAAAATGCAAGAAACTGCAAAATCATTCCCACTTTATTAGTACATAACTTTATTGACATAAATGGAAACCAGGTACAGTGTTGTACACAGTTGTTACAGAAATGTTTTGTGAATGTCTGTCTTCAGTGGTTCACATGAATTAGGCAATGAAATATGCAGCATTATTACATAGTAAAGTACTAATCAGTGTTTCCCCTAGAATTTTTTTCAGCAGCGGTGCTGCTGTGTCCGTGTCCATGAGAATGCGACGTCGACCCGTGTTCATGCGAGTGAGAATCAATGAAATGACCTTGGAATCCTCATAGACAGGATTATACATGTTTGTATTTTGTCTCAATTTACAGCTGTTGACATTTATCTGTAGAAAATATTTTTAAAATTAAATGTCGCAACACAGAATTTTACTCACAGCTTTTATTTATTTACAAGTCAGAAGACTTAATGACACAGCCTACATGCAGCCTGTGAGCATTTGATTTTTCTGGACTTTTTGTATAAAGCTGCAGAGCTTTTCTGTAGTGGAGCTCAGCAGTGGGGCGGCCACTGATGCTCTCCCTGTAGTCTGTTCTCAGGTCAGTCTGTCAAAATAATTGCCTCACCCTAGGGTAATTTTAATAAAATTCATTATTAATTGATTTCTTGTCTCATGATTTCCACAAGTACTTGTTTGCTTGTGGAAATCATGAGACAAGAAATCAATTAATAATGAATTTTATTAAAATTACCCTATTCAGTGTGGAAAAGTCTCTAGATCCTGCTCCTCACACATCTCCTTTTATCTCCCCCTGCTCCTCTCTTCACTCATCTCTGCTCCTCTGCACACACAGGTAGTAGTGACAAGCAGCTAATAAATGCAGCTAACGCTACTTAGCAGCTAACAAACGTACTGTTAACAGCTTGAGTGGCTGCAGCATTTATTAACTGACAAACTACATTTTCTGTCAACTTCCTGCTAATCTCTCTTTCTGTACTCTGTTCACTTTTACCGCTTCACCGTCACTTTCTCTGCCCGCTCACTTGTTGCACACTGCCATAAGGAGCTACGCTACTCTACATTTTGCTAACGTTACGCTACCTATGCTACTCTAACACATAAACCGTGTATAAGCTTGAACGTTACCTTTTACGTAGACGTACTGTGAAGAATGAGAAGAGGGTCCGACATGATATGCTGCGCTAGTTAATGACTCAATACAAGTCCAAAATAATGTCGTGTGTTGTTGTGCTCACACAGTGCGAGTAAAAATCATTAGTGGCGCATTGATATTAATGATCTTGTGAAATTTCAGCAGCGGCGCTCGTAATCTAGCAGTACAGTTCAGTCTACTGAATGAATATAGGGGAAACACTGCTAATACACAGTATTTCATGGGCAATATTGTGCAAAAACCCTAGTATGTTCTGAAATTTCAATGTTTCCCGTAAAAGGTCCGGTGTGTATTTATTTATTTAGCAGCATCTAGTGGTGAAGTTGCAGAATGCAACCAACTGAGTACCGCCTGCCTCACTCTCCTTCCAGGCATGTAGGATAAAACTATGGTGGCTGTGAAAGGCCTTATCTAGAACCGGTGTTGATTATGGACTAATGAAAATATACTTATAAATATAATTTGTGCCATGTATTTAGTATTCTTTCTACTATTAAGAAGGGAAGTGACTATCCAGAGTTCTATAAACCTCATAAACATAGACACATAAAATGTCTGTGTTTCGACACCCCCACATCTATATTTGACTCCCTGATTAGCATCATTCCTCTCTGTTCCAGTGGAGCTTTCTGAATAATCATTAATTTATGCCATTAAAGATCTCCTGAAGATTTTCCTGTATATTTTTTAAGCGAAATTGACCCACATGTCCAATAGTGTGGAAAATTAAATCACTCTGGAAGACGGCAGAGCTTCATTTGTCTCGAGCTGGCTCAGGGAAGTGAGTGAGTGAATGATTAAGTGAGTCTGTCTGTTTTCCTGGAAGGCAACAACATCAGGTTGTCAGAATTCTTGGAAAGCTCCTCTGTCAGGTTAATGTGAATGAAGACTTGAGACAAACTTGAAAGGAAAATAAATTCAGCTAAACGTCGCCATTTCTGATGTCTTTGACACTGCGTATATATTCACTTAATGTGTTTTGTTTTGGGTATTGAAATAAAACCCCAATTCAGAAAATGTGGAGACGCTGTGTAAACTGCGTAAATAAAAACAGAATGCAATGATATGCAAATCTTTTATTGACCTATATTCAATTGAATAATGTATAAAGACATTATATTTAAAGTTTAAACACTAATTGTCAAAGTTTCTTGTTGCTCCAAAACCTGCTTTTTACCTTTCAGCATTAATGGTGCCTTCACAGATGTGCAAGTTACCACGATACCATCACAAATTCTGACCTTCCGCACTGGTATCTGGATGGTCTTTTTCCACCTTAGTCTTGAGGATAAAACGTCTATTATTTTCAAAAACATATTGAAATGTGGACTCAGCAGACCACAGCACTCTTTTCCGTCACTCACTTTCCGTCATCCCAGAAAAGTTGGCAGCATTTCTGGATAAAGTTGTTGTCAGTCTTACTGGTGAAAGATAGTTGACTGTTAAGTCTTCCAGCTTTGAATGCCAGTTGTATGTCTCTCTTTGATCCATTACTTACTGTTTCCATCGGTTGGTATCATGATCTGGGAATGAGCTTCACTAATCAACTATCACCTTTAACTTGCATTTGTAGATGCAGCGACAAACTGTGTTTCATGTCGGTTTTAATGCAGTGCTGTCTCGGGTGGTCAAAGGCCAACTTTTTTTGGAATCGGCTTTGTACACGGATGCTTCAATTTCTCCTAATAAATGGAACATTGAATACCTAACCTAATTATTGAGCCTGTGCCTGTGGTGTGCTCTGTGCATGGTGATAGTTAAAGTCGCCAACATCACGAACAGTGTCAGAGGGGTACTGAATGCCATCTGAGTGATCAGAAAGCTGCAGTGACATCTGTAACAAAAGGCCGCTCCGCACTGACCTACATGGCCTAGTTGTTGGTGCTGTGATTTCAAATGCCGGCTCTTGGAGCCAAACATTACCATGCGTGTGTGTTTCTGCAAGTGTGTCAGCAATTTCTGGTTGTGATCTTTTGCTATATTAAACAAGAGTACACTTTATTTTGTGCTTACACAAACATAGAGTGAACAGGGCACAGTAACCAGAACACATGTACAATATAATGCAATTTAACTACAAATCAACTTTTCACACAGCCTCAGCCAAAATTTTACAAAACAAGCTTTCTAAATGTTGTGTTTAGATTAAGCCTATCAAGAATACAATTCCCCAGCATGCAGCTCAGCAATGTTCTAAGTGGTTTCATGATGAAGCTCAATTTCCTTACACTTTATAATATAAAAATATAATTGTGTGGAGTTTTTCCTTATTTGAATCAGGCGTGGATGCATATAAATATGGACGGTCTAAGGATAGGGGGTCTGTTAAAGACTAATTTGTGATTTTGAGCTACAGTGTATAGATAAAAATTAGATGTTCATATCCTTCATTCTTGAAATATCTCCAGGCTTCATTTCTGTGAGAAACAATCCAGCAATCCACTATTTACAATTCAGGTCTTCCATGATAACAACTCACTTTTTAAGTGGATAAATCAAACTCTTAAATCTCAATAAAAATGCTGTTACCAAACAGTTTTTGTTGACGTGTTTTGCATTTCTAAGCCTATTTTATTGTTTGTCAGTGATTTGTCTTTTATAACTCCTAAGTGCTAAAAACATGATGATGTGACATCACGCTGAGATGTAACGATAGCAGTATTTCACTTTTCAAAACACAAAGGATAAACATCAGATTTCACTGGTCTTTCTATATTAAATATTATTCATACTCAGTTTATTTGCACATCACACAGGGGGAAATTAATTGCTGAAGAGATACACCAACAGGAGCTGCAGTAGACCAGTTTGTTCTAATGATTTTGAGTCATTATTATGCTGTCCAACACAAAACAAATTCATGTTCACAGGAGTTTCTGGCCATTGTCAGAAATCATTTTTCCAAAAGCAAGAAATTTCTAATTGAGGTGTGAGTACAGCAGAGGAAACTAGGTACAACAAGTAAACTGCATCCTCTGCCTCTTCTTCTTTCCTCACTCCTCAGGTCCAATGTCTGGTTTCAGAGTGGGCGTGGTCCAAAGATGACATCATCCTCCACACCTTGCCGCTCCACCACGTGCATGGCATTGTTAACAAGCTACTGTGCCCGCTCTGGGTGGGCGCCACCTGCGTCATGGTGCCTGACTTCCAGCCTCAGAAGGTCTAGACTGCACTCCGTCTCTTTCTTGTTTTCTCGGTACACTATACCTTCCATTAACAGCCCTGAACAAAAGAGGCAGTTGTACACTTGTAAGGCTCAGGAGGTGACTACAAAAGCCGAGCTATCATTGACAGCGACGCTAACAAGTATTTCAGATTTCGAGGTCCTGAATGGACACGGTGCTGCTGGGTTGAAAAAGACCGTTAGTTCTTTCCACATCACTCCCTCTTTCTCTATCAGTGTTTCCCATTCCACTTTTCTTCTCCTTCATTTTCACCCCGCCTTTATGTCCTCTCCCTCTCTCCTTCTATCAGTCTGTCCTCCTCCTCCCTCTCTGACTGTCAAACTAAGTGTTTGGGGCTCAGTGATGAATTGCCCTGTGTGGCTTTGTATCTGACCAGTGCCGACTCACGGCAGGGGCTTAAGCAGCAGATCAATCGATGAGCTGACATTGAAGGATGATACTGCTTGTTTGGCCCTGAGAAAGGAGGGGGAGATGGGGCGCTAAGTGTGTGTGTGTGTGTGTGGCTTTGGAAGGTATAGGACTGTAAATGCACGTGTTTTCCAATGTATGTGTGTTTTTTTTTGTTTGTATGTCAGGACCTCCAGAGCTCAGTGGCAGTGACGGTAGATGGAAAGGAAAGGTCTTTAAAGGACATATGTATCTGTCAACACGGGTATCGCTACACTGTTATAGCTATCAGTATTCAGCTGTTATCCCTGACCTTGTGCACCAAACCACAAAACCCCTCCCCTCACCCTCAGAAAAAAGCCTTTATTCTCCTCCTCCTGAAGTTACAGTACGTTGATGAAGTGATCGATAGTCTGTCTCTTCTATCCCCTAAGATCTCTGAAGGGTAGCCTAGGCAGCAGAGGCCGCCATTGATTTTTTTTTTCTTCTGATTTCGCCTGGAGATAGTGACAAAAAATTTTCAGTGCAGGAATTGTGATCCAGTAAGTCGCAGATAAGTCTATTTCAAGTGTGCTGCTGCAGACTCACAGAGGATGATTCACACAGCGCTGGTCAGATTTTGCTTCTTTATTTGAATCCCCCATGGACCACTACGATTAACCATGAGTCAATTATTCATTAACCCATTCAGAAAATGTTCAACTCAAATGTAATACCGCAGATATTGTTGAGATATTTATTAAGAGGCAGGGATAATACATCAATTCAGCGTGTTCTAACACGTTAAGGCATTTTATTAAGTCACCTGATTGATGGAGGTGCTACTTTAAAAGCATCTTTACACACTCACATCTGCCTGGACTATAATTCAAAGTCAAAACTAATACCTCTTAGTAATATTTCATACTTGAATGGTTTCGGTTGGACAAGACAAGAGGTTGGATAAAGCATTGCTGACAGGTTTTAGGCTCTCGGCATGACAATGTCGGTCCAGACAGAAATATCTCAGCAACTATTGGATGGATTTCAATGGAATTTTGTACACACATTCATGATCACAAGAGGATGAAACCTACTGACTTGGGTGATCTCTTCACTTTTCCTTCAGCGCTACTGGAAGGTCAAATATTTCAGTCCCAATACTAAAAGTACTTTTTTGGATATCTTACCCTGAGGAACATAAAAGTGTTTTGCATCAGTTTTAATTAATTTTTAACTTCACAGCACTGTACAAAACCCTTCCTAACCCTTCCTAGGGTAAACACAGTTTACACATTTACCAAAGGAAATAGATGATAAGTAAACTGAACTAAAACTCTAACCAATCATCGATGGCAACTTTTGATACTCAATGCTATGGATGTATTGACGTTGAACGTCCGGTTCTTCTCAGAAAGTGAAGGAGTGGTTGAGTGCAGAGTGCAGAACTCATTGAGTTGTTTAGGATGCAGGCCATGGCTCTGGGTTCTCACCACATCCTGTCCCCCAGGTGGAGGCCAGCTCTTTGACGGACATAAATTGCCTTCCTCTCCCCTGCAGACTGGGCTTGGTGGAAGCGCTCCACTGCACTTGATAGACACACCACCCAGAATGGTCAGGCCACAGTCAGTTAATAATCCTTCTCTCTGCACAAAGTTTTATTCTGTATGTGCACAGGTGAACTGTGAACAGCCACAATTTTTCACCTTGTAAGGATATTGTGAGGAATGGGATAGGGATCCACTCACACCGTTGACAAGTCTTAATCATCCTGGCGCTATTTGTCAATATATTTCACTTATGTTTGTTTATTAGAGGCCGAGGAGTTCAGAGGAGAAGTTAGTAGATAATAGATCAGGTCCACAGAGAGGTCACTCAAAGGAAAAGTGGAAGGAAGAGTTTAGAAATTGTTGGCACATTAAGAAGGATGTGGTGGTACTGCAGGTGAGCGGGATAATGGGAAAGACTGCATCTTTCTGTGTGTGAGTACGTGTCTAGGTGTGTATATATATGTGTGTGTGTGTGTGTGTGTGTGTGTGTGCGTGTGTGTGTGTGTGTATGAGAGAGAGACTGCAGAGGCAACGAAGCAGGAAATTACGAAATGGAGAGAGAAGGTAAGTGAATGTGAGAGAGGGGAGCGAAGGGGAGAGAGGAGAAAGAAAGATGAAGGGAAGATGTGGGGTCAGAGATGAAAGAAGAAAATGAAAAAGAAGCACTTGGGGAATGGAGGTAGAATGAAAGAAGAAGCGAGGATAAGTAGACTGAGAGGGGAGGGGAGGGGAGACAGCTGGGGAGGAGCGTTTTTCTCCCAAGGGGGGGAGGACGGGACTTAGAGAAGCTGTCGTTCACCTTCACTTAATTCATGCTGTCGTCCCATCCTCCCATCGTCTACTGCGATGTACCCAGACTGTGTGTGTGTGTGTGTGTGTGTGTGTGTGTGTGTGTGTGTGTGTGTGTGTGTGTGTGTGTGTGTGTGTGTGTGTGTGTGTGTGTGTGTGTGTGTGTGTGTGTGAGGGATGAGGTAAAGTGGGTGGGGCGGGGTGTGTAAAATGTCTTTGTCCTTGAACAAGTGAGTTTATGTGATATTTGAACAGTGTTTTTATGTGTGCATTTAGTTGACGATGTATGTTGACGACGTACGCTATCCCTTGTGTGTGTGCGTGTGTGTGATTTAAAAGCTTAAGGCAGCATGCTTGTTGCAGAGGAAGACACGAGTGGCTCCTTCTGCAACAGTCAAAAAAAAGCACATTTGTCAAAAGTAGCGTGCAGCAGGCCTTTTAACTGGCCATCGTGCCAGCTCTGCCCTACAGCACTCTGCTGTTTTCCTCCCTCTGACCTTTACAAATCTTGGCTTCTTTTTTTTTTTCATGTCTTTTTTTCGCCGTTGTGTTGACAGGTTTAATATGAGGCTGCTGTCTGGACCTTACTCTGCCATTTACATCAAATAAAAGAAAAAAATGTCACTTGCGCATGCACTAATGGAATGAATCTGGATGTAATAATTTAGTTTGAATGGCCCTGTCCATTAGATCTTTCCTTTATGCCTTTCCTTATATCCCTCTCCCTTCCTCTCTCTTCGGTTATGTTGTGCTTATCTCTCTCTGCCTCTCTCTTTCTTTCCCAGGTGTGGGAGATGCTGTTGAGCTCCAAGGCTCCCGTGGCTAACGTGTTCATGGCCGTGCCTACTATCTACTCTAAGCTGATTCAGTACTATGATCAGCACTTCACACAACCTCATGTCAAGGACTTTGTCAAAGCGGTCTGCAAAGAGAGGATCAGGTACTGGCTGTGCAGTCAATGACAGACAACTTACTCACTGGTAGTATTAGTAGTATAAGTATTTGTGGATGTGTACGCGAATACAGTTGCTTCCTTACAGAATCAGAATCAGAAATACTTTATTAATCCCTGCAGGGAAATTGTGTTGAGAAGAAATACAGCATAACATAGGGGAGAGGGGAGGAAAAAAAGCAACCCCAGACTGTGCTTCTGTGGGGAGCACAGTGTGGAAGCAGGAAAAAAATACCTCAGCAACATAAGCAGGTAATCAGTACACCTTACAACATAAAAACTCATGACTTGCAACAGGGGAGGGAAGAGGGGGTTGGAGGTAACCCAGTGTAGACATCCGGTCCTGCAGCCATCTACACAGCGCTGGTCACAGACCCGCTCGTCACACTGAGGGGAACAAAGCGGAGAAGGCGTGTGATGGGGGTAGTAGGGGGGTGTATATCTGTATAAATGTTCGTGTACGTGTAGGCCTGGAGAGTCGCTTCGCCTGGCATCACAATCTTGGTGCCTCAGTCCGGAGACAGCCTTGATCAGACCCCAGACCGAGTCAACAATCAGCAGGTGTCTGTGTGAGTGGGGGAAGGAGTGCAAGAGCGTCTCACTGCAGCGTTCTTCCAGGGGAGTTGTTGTTCCAGCAGCGGCCTTGGCCGAGGCCAGTGCTCGTTGGGAAGGCCGAAAAACAGATAATGACAAAAAGTGTCGCAGTAGCAATTAACTATTATTTTCAAGAAGCACTTTACTTCAGACTTTAACTTGACATGTTTCGCAAAGTTTTTATGGCATGATATAACTTAGGAATGTGTTATTTGCCTGAAGTGTTTGCCTCACGTCCGGCTCTCTCCCTTCAGGGTGATGGTTTCAGGCTCAGCCGCTCTCCCTCTTCCCACTCTGCAGCGCTGGGAAGAGATTACAGGACACACACTGCTGGAACGATACGGCATGACTGAGATCGGCATGGCACTTTCTAACCCTCTCAAGGGCCCACGCATCCCAGGTACAAGAGTCTGACTTACTGGATACACTTTTACACCCACCTACACTTCTGCTTATTCAGTATGGAAAGACATATATATGGGAAAAAAGTAAAAGTAAGATAAAGGTAAACTTCAGGTCAGCTTCGAACCAGCTATATTTTCAGAGTTGTTTATTCCAACTCCTTCACTCTGATGCAGAAGAATGTCACACAACAAGTGGTGAGGTTACGAGCCAACTGCAGGAAACTAAGCTGGAAAGAAACGTTTACTTCTAGACAGGTTTGACATCTGACAGTCAGCAGAGAGTGTGACATTTCCCAGGTGCTCTTGTGGTCTGACCACCAATAAAAATAAAATACAGTAAATAATGTATTTGTAACATTTCAACAGCTTATGAGTTGAGATTCAACACTTTAACCTATTAAAACTCTTTTCTGATATTACACCATTGTGCTTAAGATTGGGTTAGATTTACATCTTGGTTAGGATATGTTCATAAATGATCACATAACTCTATAGATAATCTGTTAACCAGAATCAGAATCACTTTTACTGTGTATACAGTATATATAACTATGTATATATCTACATATATATAGATCTACATATATAAACAACACTAACCTTTGTAGACAGAATAAAGATCAGGCTATTGCAGAGTGTGACGGATGCTGTTCATGAAGCAGGTTGTATTATGTACATGATGTAGGTGGATATTACAGTATATATAGTATGCACAGCACGAGTAGATTGTGTATGAATAATTATATTGACGTGTTTAAAGAACAAAAACTGAACGTAGACAGTAAGAATAAATGGTTTCTAATTTACAGGTCCAGTGGATGTTTGAGGCACAGGGAATGTTGCTGACACTGTGTGTCTGGTTTTGACTGTTCACCCCACTGATGGCCGGGCTACAGACACAAATATTACAAATACTGTATAAAATCTGTAGGCAGACAATCCAAATAAATTAATCTCATTCATTCAGTGAAAGAATCATCTAAATGTTCCGTCTTTTGTTTGTTTTTTTTCTGTGTGGTAATTAAGCCCTACATGTAGCTGGAACTACTCTTCGGTTATCTTATGATTATTAATCAAAAAACTCTATTTTTTAAAATATGTTTCCAGGAAACGTGGGCAGAGCGTATGGATATAGACAGAGCTTCATGGAGCTGAGGACTGCATTTTTTCCCAGAGTTTATTACAGCACATCCCATTAAGTGTTTTTTTTTCTGATTTGTTAGTGCTTCTGTTAAAACAGGGGCCAAATTTGATTAAAAGCTTCTCGACGTCTAGATCTTAGACATATAATCATTGTTTCAGCATCATTTTAATGACTGTACTTCACTATGTCGTGGACGTGTTTCTCAGCAGAAGTTGTACAAACGGCGTTAAAAACTTTTAACCAAAGAAACCAAAGCGGTCTGTGTGACCACACACGTAGTAACTTTCCACTTCCTCATCACCAATCTTTCAAATATCTCTGATATTGTTCTACCTCCCCCACCAGCTTCATTCAGTACTTCGGCTTCACGTGTTGTTGTTTTTTTGATCATAGGCGGTTTTCTCTGGTGTGATGTCAGATAAAACCCCATGATCCCAACTACACCTCCCTCACACATGCAGAGACAAAGGCGAGGTCTGGAAATGAGGTCAGACTTGTGGTGGTTGCTTTCTTCTCCTGTCTTCTCCTGCCCCCGCCCGCCCTACCTCCCCCCTTTCCTCCCTCTCCCAACCTTCTGCTTCCCTTCCTGTTCCCCTGCCAACTCTTTTCCTCTTTACAGGTAAAGCTAATTAGCTTGCAAGTGGATTGAGTAATCCTCTGTCTGGCTGTTTTGTTGAGGTCTTGTTTTGTTTGTTTGTCGAGTAATGTTTGGCATAAAGTGAGCAGCCCGTGTTTGATTCCTCTCAGGTGATTATTAAGAATGGCTTCAAGAGGTCTGTGGTTCTATTGATGTTTCCACTGCAGCGGAGACTTTTGTGGACGGTGTGTGTGTGTGTGTGTGTGTGTGTGTGCGCACAGGCATGAGCTTGTGCCTGTTTGAGTCAATGTGTTCCTGTCTTGCCTTTAAGTAGGTTAAAATGGATCAATAGCAACCATAGGAAACACTCTCTAGAGTGGAGTCACTCGCTCACTCCTTCTCTTACACACACACTTACTTTCTTAATATCCTCCACCAGCTAAGCAGCAGACAACTCAGCTCTTAATTCACTTATTGACAGAGGTTTTATTAATAAATTTCTACTGTATTTATGGCATCTAATTGGCCTGATTTTGTTGTGTCGCTTACAGTTTTGGAGCATTCCAGATTAACAGCAGTGTGGCTTTCTAGGTCATATTGCCCTTGTTGAGATGTAAATATGTGAGATTAGTTCAACCTAGTTCTTTCCATCTTATTATTATCTCATTCTGCTGCCCCTTTCTTCTTTTTCTTCCTACTTGCCAGCTTCCTTTTTTGTCTTTTTACCGACCTAGAGAACAGAGACAGGGTCGCACCTTCCCGTCCTAAGTTTGTCCTCTCCCCGATGTCATTTTAAACCCAAGACGATGTCGTCTTGCAAGAATAACCGTAGAACAATCCTATCTGGACATTTGTCATTCTTTCTCCGCACCACACAGGTCTTTTCCCACCCAGCATGTAACATTTTTAACCTGCCCGTACTCCTCAAAATGGCACTCAATCTTGTTGAATCATCGAAACCAGAAATGCTACAAGCTCCCGACGTGAGGGGGGGGGGGTGATGATGGAGGAGGGCATGAAAGGGGAGAGAGAGAGAGAGAGATTCCCTGAATTGCACCGTAAAATGGATTTGGATTCTCACTGAGGGAGAGGAGTCTGTTTTTGTCATTTTGTAGATGTTTTTTTTTTTTTTTTTTTGCTGGACAAGGTGAAGAACTCCAGGAAGATTACTCGCTCTACACCTCTTCACCTCGATCAGAGGGCGAGAGGCTGAGAGATTGTTTAGCTTTTGTCATCTCTTATTTACCAGGTGTGCTCTACAGTATAATTCACTTCTTTACACAAAATAGCAAAACTTTTTTATATTTTGAAAAGAACACAAAGAAACGGTAGGATCATATTGATCATTATGGCCAGATTCGGCTTGTCTAACCTTCTGACTCGAGCGTGGTTGTTATCCCACTTGTCCACTGACAAACAGCTACTTTTTGCGGGCCGTTGGTTTTCCCTGCTGGGCTGAGCACGAGCGATGTGAGTGTGTGTGATGGACATTGCCAATCAGGACTGGAGTGGATTAGATCAATATGAAGTGAGAGAATCACTCTTTAATCAGGACCTGACCTGCTCTTTATTGGGAGAGCAGTGGTCTGTGAAATGGCATAATAGCCTTAAGGCAGGCAGACACACACACACACACACACACACAGAGAAAAAAAAGGCCACTGAGACCTTCTCAGTGCATCCCCATGTGCACTCTTTGCTATAATTACTTAACTCAGGAGGTCACACTCGCACACACACAAAGCTGGAGACTGCAGGTGATGTCAGTTCATGTGGGAATTTTCAGTTTGTAACACTTTTTTTTTTACACGTTTCTTATTAATAGTTTCACTTTAACATGACTGCAGCTCACAGTTATGAACACTCGCTGCATTTTGACAGTTCTTATTGTATTTCATAATTTCTAACCTCACTTATGACATTTTATGCAACTGTGCTGCAATAAAAAGCCTTGTCAAGAACTCAGCAGTAGTTAGGACTGAATTCTGCTGTACAGTCAGTACTTTGTTTGTTATGTGGAGTATGATTGGCATTGTGTGTGTCAGGGGAGGGTGATATTGGGAGTTTTGGGTTGCTGTTGATGCTGCAGATCAGCGTCATCTTAAAATGACTCCTCTGGATAGATTGTAGTGTATTCTGGGTTTAGTCTCTGTTCTAACAAGTCTAAGACAAAAGTCCAAAAACGGTTCTGTTACTTGGAGTTTACTTGATGTTGGAGAAAACAGCTGCATCAGGCTGCTGCCCCAAAAATCCACATTACTGTCCAAGTAAGCTGACTGCTGAGACGAATGGCTTTCAGTTTAGCGTTTTTACGAGCTCAGCAAACCACTCAGTGACCAGTTGTGCCCCGCAGACAGAGGTTAATGCCATCTTGGAAGTGAGCACTCCCACTGTGGTAGAAATCCTGCACTAAAGGTTGATGAAGATCACTCCACTGGCTGCGTGAGAGCTCGACAAAAATCTTCCCGTCGTGCTTTCAAACTGACCGTTTCCCTGTGTACTCATGTGTCTTTTTGTGTGTTTCTGCTTGATTTGTTGACAGGGGCTGTGGGGTTGCCACTTCCCAGTGTTGAAGTTCGGATTGTCATGAATAACACAACCAACACTACAATTGTGGAGGGCAATCACAGAGAGACTCAGGTAATCAATGAGCTCTAGGCTGATTTTTCCTGCAGACAGTGGATGAAAAACAGAAGATTTATTTTGAATTTCAAACTCCAGATTCCACTGCACAAGCCAGGATACAGATAGTGACTGCATATTTTCCAGAAATAAATTCAACATATGGAATATTCTCTTTTTTTAAGTGTATTTATTACCCATGGAAATACAGTATTTTGGCTTCATAGCTCTGCATGCAGGTTGGATTCGCTTTAGCATGTGTTGTCTTGCTGTTGTTGGCGTCAGCATCAAGTGAATAGTCCATCCATCCATTCATTTTCTGTAACCGCTTATCCTCATCAGGATCATTTAAGCATCATTCACTCTGTGAATTTATATCGCAGGTTCGTCCAGGTCTGGAGGGGAAGGAAGGGGAGCTTCTGGTTCGTGGGCCGTCTGTCTTTAAGGAGTACTGGAACAAACCCCAAGAGACCAAAGAGTCTTTCACCGATGACGGCTGGTTCAAAACAGGTACCAAATACTCCACCTCCACCTCACTTTTCTCTTTACTCGCACTTCAACACTGTACATGCACGCACGCATTTCACACACATTCCCTCGGAGGGAGTGAAGTCTGCCACTAATTGCATCTACATGAGTTGTACTGTCAGAAGGATTCACAGGAGGGGGGAAAGATGTCAAAAGATTTTTTCATCTCTGCTGCAGACTGCACTTTCAGGGCTTCATTTTAAACACTTAAAAAACCAGGAGTCCAGTTCAGGAAAGCATACACACACTCACACACACTTACAAATTGAGTATGTGTGTACTGTATGTGTGTGTGCACATTTTGGGGGGACTATGAGGGAGTGATAAATGGACTATGTGTGTTTTTGGTGCTGCAGGGCATTTTTCCTCCTAAGTGGTTGTGACTGCTCTGGGTCTTGAGAAACCAAGTATTGCTCTCTCGCTCGTCCTCTCCCTCTCTCCCTCTTTCTTTAGTGTGTGTGTGTGTGTGTGTGTGTGTGTGGCAGCACACAGGGAGGCTGTCATCAGAAGCTCTCTCACCCTGCAGCCCAGCAATTCTCTTTCTGCCACCCCCCAAAGGAGCTCAGCTTTACTGCAAAGCCACCGGGAGACCGGCATTAGGTTGGCTTGGGGAGGGGAGGGAAGGGGAAGGGGGGGGTACAGGAGGGATGGCAGAAGCAGTTGGAGCTTTTAATTCTCATGTAGACAACAGGAGATAAGAGCCAGAAGCAAACGAGTGAGGAAAGAGCTGGAAGTATTGAGCTTGGAGATGTAGTGGTGGACGGGTTAGAAAGAGTCCACAAAGGGTGGCGTGTAAGGCTCCAGAGAGAGTGGGGATGGACAAGGTAGAGATGGGGAGCTGGTGGTGGGTGGAGGGGGGGGGGTAGAGGGGGAGGGCGGGTGTAAAGAAGCAGGGAAGCAGCGAGTGATGGAGAGCGAAGCAGGGCGAGGCAGTGGGAGAGCAGGGCAGAGTGTGTTTAATTGGCTTTGCAGGCTGGAAGGACAGAGATCCAGAGCACAGCACGCTGCTGTCACACTCCATTACAGCCACTGGCCACATAATGAGAGCCTGCGCAATCAGCTCCCCACAGACCGGTCCCTCAAGCCACACACACACACACACACACACACACACACCATGGACTACTCTATAGAAAGCTATCAAACACGTTCTTTGCCCACCCACCTGCCTGTGTGCCCTGATGCCAACTTAAACACACACACAGTTAGGATTAGGAGGAGCTTTTTGGGCTGTTCTGTTTATTTTTCGCATAGACAATTTTAGAAGACAGCTGAATCATTCAAGCTCATCATTTATGAATCATAGCTTATAATGATGAGCAGTTGTGTTTAAAAATATCTGGTTCATTGACTAAAAGGTGTTTATAGGGAGACATCAGCGTCTGTCCTTGTGTTCTTTGGGAGCATTACTGTATATGTGGGGGAAAAAAAGTCTTTCTGGAGCTGCATGAAATCTGATACTTTGCCTCAGGTGATGTCAGTTGAGTCAGTGTTGGTTGAAGCTGAAGACTAGAAGTTTAAAAATATAAATCTGGAGTTAGAAAGAAGGGAGCCTCGCCGACGTCTGTAGCCGGGTCTTAATCTCTGCTTGAACTGTTTGAGGCAGAGTTGCATTGTGGGCAGTCTCAGAGCGCATTAGCTATCGCCTGATGACGATTCAGCCTGTGGGAGCAACGGCCAGTGTTTTTGGGCTGGAGATATTTATTAAACGGTTAATGAATATCTGGGGCCAAGACTTCCTCTGTAGTCCAATTAGCAACTGATATGACAAGAAAGACACATTTTAATCACTACAAACAGAGATTTGCATTTGTTAGTTGATAGCTGAGCGATAACAGTTTTGCCTCTCAGCCAATGTTTTCCACCTTGTTTGCTCTCCACACAGACTGTTGCAACCAAAGTCAGTCATTTTTCTTCTCCATAGTAATGGCATCCAAGGCTCATGGACAGTGTAGTATTTAGAGCCATCTCCATCATACTGGAGTGACTCTGAGATGCAGAAAAAGAAGTTTTAATAATTTCATCTGATGACTATAACGTAAGACCATAACTATGGTTTACAGTGGGGGGAAAACTAATCCCACTTCCCAGCTCCACACAAACAGCTGATTTATAGAGGCACATGCTCATGTGGACAGTAAACTCCCACACAAATCACTCTTATCCACACACAATCCTGCCATGTCCACACAAACCCTCTCTGTGTGGATATCTGAGGTGGGGGGTGTTAGATGGAGACTCCTTGCACTTAACCCTCTTCTTAGCTTCCTACCTCCCCTCTCACACTCTTACCCTTTTTACCCTCACACCTGCTCCCATTTCACACTCCACCTTTCTCTCTGACACTCTTGTCTCATCCTCACACTCCATCTCTGGCTTGCTAACTCTTGTCTGATCTCTTGTCACCTTCCCACTGAGCTCTCCTGTGTCTCACTTTTTCTACATCCTCCAGGATTTGACCTTCAGGTCAGGATGAAAAAATGAAAGGTGTTCAGCAACTAGACTGCTTTACAGGAATATGACAGAAATGTACTTTTTTGGATGCAGGCTGTCAAAATGAATGTGTTAACTTTTCCCATGAATGCAGTTAAGTATGGAGAACACCTCATACATCCACTTATGTGACCACAGTGAAGGGAAGTTCCTGTCCTGAATTTTGCCTCTGAAGCACCGTCTACTCCCAAACTCCCATCCCATCCATCAGTCGGCCAGTTGTAGTGAAGGAAGCAGCTTTTTATGCGGCCTGAGTGACTTTTACAGTAGCTGAGACATGGAGGATGAGAAAAGAATGTATCTGATGGCTCTTTAGACACACTCTAAGATATACTGTATGTAAAGTTAAATCACAACAGAAGTAATGTACAGTGATGGTCAGGTTCATTAGGTTAAACATATTTATTTAAAAGATAACTTTTCAAAGCAAAATGTAAAAAAAAATCATCCAATTATTTTTTTTTTCTTCTTTTTTCAATCAACAGTCGATGCTATAACTGGTTCAATATCTGAGCTTCAACATACAGTAATTTAATGCATAAATCTTTCAGACCTTTAATGGAACTCAGAGATAATGGTAAAGTTTCCATTCAAATGTAGTACAAATTTTAACAATATTCCCAGAATGCAATAGTAGGAGGAGAATGCATTGAGAAAAAGTTAGTGGCAGCAGTTGGGTGCCATTAAACCACAGCAAGGGGAGAGGACGTGTCAAGATGAATATAATATATAATGAAATAATCACCGATCAAACCTCACACTATGGAAACAGTGTGAGAAATGTGATGGAAATATAGCGTTTACGTTTGTTTCCAGTTTTTCAGTCAGATGTTCATGTATGTCATGATGTATTCACCTGTTTCCATCCTATTTCGTCACATTTTACTTTCATCAATGCATTTTTGGGGGAAATTTCCACTCAGGTTCCTTTTATTTTGCCCGAATTGAAAATGTGTCTAAAAACACGATGGAAAGGAAATGTACTTACTGTCGGACAACAGTCATGTTCCTCCCTGTTATCCAAAGCTAGATTAAATAAAGCACTTCAGGCTACTACAGTCATAACCTAAAAACTCCATTCTGTGAGATCATCCAGCTGAAATCCATTGAGCTGGAACTAAAAAAAGGGGATCTATTATAGTGGGGTGCACTGGTAGCTCATCTGGCAAAGTATGCACCCCGTGTCCTTACTGCAGCGGCCTGGGTTAGATTCAACCTGTGGCCCTTTGCTTCATGTCTCTCTCTTCCCAGTTTCCTGTCCATATTTAGCTGTCTAGAAATAAAGGCACAAAAAACCCCAATATATATATATATATATATATATATAAAAATCCATCATAGTTGAAAAGGTCTTAAAAACCTTTCTATTTGCACTGTGTGTCTGCCACAGAGTGGAAGATGAAGTCTGAGAAGAAAATAAAGCTAATAGGTGAGACTGACAGGCCAATGGGAAGAGGACTGCTAAAGAAAAGTAGAGTATAAGAAGTGGAGAAGGAGTGTGAGAGGTTGGATCAATAAGTTCTCAGCTGGCGAGAGGTGTCTTCTCCGAGCGGGTCCTGCCTAGCATGACTGGCAGCTCAATAGGGAAGCTGTCACCTTCTCCTTTCCACTCATCTTCACAAGCATCTCTGAGCACATTGATCCCCTCTCACCTTTTTCTAACCCTCTTTTTGTGCTCGCTGTACAGTCCATATGCTGTCCAGAGCTACAGTGTGAGTTCAGCTCAGGTTGACAAGGACTGTGAAGGCTTTTGTTGTTGGATTTGGTGCGCACATGTAAATACAGCGAGTCGGGGGGGGGGGGGCAACAAAAAGATAGTCACAGTAGATTTGGGTTTAGTCAGTGCCTATTAACTTTTCCCTCCAGGAATGGATTATAATGAAATAAACCATATAAGAGTGCAAACTTGTCACCTTTCAGTGAACATTTAAAGTAATTAAAAAAAGTAATTTCTGTGATTTGTGTAGAGCCAATAAGGTTGTTGAATTGTTATAACCTTAATTAACATTTATGACGACATGTTAAGCTTGGGACTGTGAATTAACCTGATATGATTAAGTTGTTTTGATTTAGTGAATGTTAATGCTAGCCAAAGTGCTAACTAAACGTGAACATAAAGCAAATAAAATGTAAGATAATATCAGCTGATCCTGTCGTAACCATTACTTCTGACGTTGTAATAAACATCATATTGTCATTAATCAGTAATGTCAGTAATCATGATGTTTTTTAATGTAAGATTACATTATTTCTAGGGTGTGCATTTCTCCGTATCCTTATGCTAAAATTGACTGTAAATCCACATTTTAAAGCTGCTTGGGGAGGCGCTTTGTCACCTTTTTCACCCCTGATGAGTTTGCACCCGTGCCATAAATAAATGTATGAATACATAAATTAGTAAGGACTTGTGGGAAGAGAGGGAAGCTTTGGCATTTTTTTTCCAAATGAATAATCGAGGTGTAGTTGTATCAGGTAGTGTAGAATACGCTTCGTTTGGGGGCTGACTATTAACCCTGCTCTATCTGATGTTTAATTATTTTTTTAATTATCTTGGAAGGACTCAGACTCGGGGGCAGAAATGTTAAAGAGGGGGTTAAATCTTTGTTGTTTCACCTCAATTTCTCACTCTTAATGGTTTTTACCTGCAGAACCTGTGATACAAGTGAATCCTGTAAGAGACAGGTTTATATTACAGCTTATATTATAAGCTTACCGTATGCTGCTGCACAGGCATTGTGCCCTCTTGTTAAAGCATGTGTGTTTCATCTGTGTCTGCTTGTGTGTGACCGAGCAAGATGTAACCCCAGCTGTAAAGGTGAGCTTCAGGTCTGCAGGGTACATTCTGTCCATGGACAGACAGACGGAAGTGTGGCTCATATCCTGCAGAGCCATCACTAGTCATTTGTGCATTGCTCTTTTGCTTCCAGCTGCGCTCTCCTCTTCCCTGCCTCCATCCCTCTCTGTGTTCCCAATGTCATACTTCACCCCAAGTCACAATGTGTCCTCTTAAGTCCAATGTCAAAGCTCCCTGTGGGATACACCAACACCACCACCCTCCCAGCACTTTGTTTTAGAAAAGACATTGTAGCATTTGCAGCCAAGGTGTCAACATACGGCGCTCCTGATTTTATGAACACCAGTCGCAGGTAAATGTAGTTAAACACTGCGTCATGTGAGCCAGTTTCGGGCAAATCAATGAAGCAGTTGACACTTTTTTCTTGGAGAAGACGTTAAAAAAGTCAGTTTTGTTTGGGAACAGCTTCTGTTTACCCTTCCTTCTATGCTTTCTTTCTTTTGCTCTGGTCAAAAGCAACAACAGGTACTTTGATTTCAAAACTAATCTGACTTTTGGAATCTGGTTTTGCTCGCTGTTCAGGCTTTAGGACTGCTGTTCTTCTCCAGCGTCGATATATGTCTTGGTTGACTATCAGATTTGTGTGATTCAGTGGCGAGAAGGAGCATGTAAACTGCAGTCAAGTAGTTTGCTTGATGAACATAGCAGATCTGAGACAGACATCAATCCTCAAGTTCAGCCTGTTATCTGTTGGTGGAGAGGCATCCCAGCGAGGAATATAATCAGTAGCATTAACATAAAGCAATTCAAGCTTCTTTAATTGCATTATATTAAACAAATTAGATCACTCATCCAAGTGCAAAGTGCTTTCTTGTACAATATTAATTACTAAAAAAAGGAGCTGTGACAAAAGTTAAGGATGATAAATAATGTCAGAGCTGAGATTTCACTGCTTGGCTGTCGGTTATTTATCCTCATTAACTCTTCCATCTAGTCATCGGGGCTTTAATGTGAAACATTAATATTCATATATGCTAAGTGTTTACAGTCACTCTGAGAAGAGGCACGACTCACATTTAGACCTCTCTCATCTTCTGTGCAGATAAGGCTCTCCTCTCCACAGTGAAGGAGGCCACTCGGCTTTAACCTGCAGTGTGAGAGTTTAGGTTGTGATGAATGAGGTAAAGCACTGTGACTCCACTTGTACTCGCAGAGGAGGAGCCTCTCCTCATCAGGCTCACTTGAAACACTCTAGTGATGCTAGTGCAGAGACATGGATAAACAAAACTCCAAACAAACTTTTGAATTATGGTTGATGGTTGGTAATTTTTTAAACTATTCCAGAGCTCGACAGTCTGGCAACCACTTTTAAAAGTTTCTGTTGAAACCTGTCGGTTTTAAAAAGTTGTGTAAGTTTCTTCAGAGGTGGTATACAGAGAATTACACTGTAGCTCGGGTGCACTTATTCAACCATTACAATACCGTTATTATTATTCCCTACACGGCTTGTGCAACCTTCACCGTAAGCGGCTCGAAGTGGGTCTTTGTGAAGACAGCATTTACAGTAGCAGGTCAATTAGAGGCTAGTTTAAGATGTGCAAATGTAACCTTTACAACATGTTGGCTAACAGTGGTCGTGGAAGTATTCAGATCCTTTACTAATACCACACTGTAAAAATACTGTAACAAGTAAAAGTCCTGCATTGAAAATGTTACTTGAAAATATAATCAGGAAAATGTGCTTAAAGTATTAAATGTAAAAGTACTCAATGACTGTATTATATACTATTATATAGTATAGCATGAGGTTATTGTTCCTCATGCATGAATGTAAAAGCAGGATTGGTGTAGTTGGTTGAAGCTAATTTGAACTATTTTGTATGAATTTTGTATAATTATTTTCCTTACCTCAGATACAGTACTTGAGTAAATGTACTTAGTTACATTTCACCACTGTTGACTACATGCCATGACAACACACTACATGACAACAGCCAGGTCACTGAATTTATAGTTTATGATCACTTTAAACATTTGACTAGAAGCTGGTTTTACAACAGTTATATATTAATAGACAGAAGTATAAATCAGAAGTAAATCGACTTTTTTAAATGCAGTTTTGTTTGTTTTGTTTTTAGATTTATATATTTTCACTTGACTTGAGTGTCTAGTGTAGCCTGACACAGAAGTGTACTTCAGGCTTAAATGATAAACCTTGAATAAACCATGAAACGTGATGTAAAGAAATGATTAATGATTTCATGTGACAACAGTATATAAGTATATCAAGATAAAACTTTATTCCCAAAAGATATAAGATGTACAAAAGATGCAGAGACTGAGGAAAGGACACATCTGCTTTGTTTGTAAGGAGATTAAAAATTTAACTTCAATTTTAAAGCTGTTAGATTCAACAGACTGTTTAAAGTACTGAACATTTAATGGTCACACATTTTTGTTTTAATTTCACTCTAATGAAGGGAATCATAGACATGTTGTTTTGCGGCTAGACGATATATTTTTAGAATGTAATAGCGGTTTTTTTTTTATTTTAACCACCACCACTGTGTTTCTGGAATAGGATTTTTAGCCACATGCTGCCCGTGGATGACAGTGTGTTTCTTCCTTTGGTGAAATGTCTGAGTTTGAGTTTGCAGAAAGCCAAAGCCAGAATGAGAACAGTCTTTTCATTTTATCACTCAGAGTGCACTTTACAGGAGCTTACATGGCAGCCACATCTCCAGGGTTGAGTGTGGGGGTTACAGACAAAAACAAATAGATGGTACTTAGATCAAGAACAGACTGAAATCACATTAAATTACAAACACTCATATAAGAGTTATTTCTGTATATTTCAGAAACAGCAGAAATCTGTTGAGGGGCTGGAAGGTACAGACAAACTAATAGATGACTCCTGTCACCTCACCAAATACTGTTTTTGTGCATTTTGAGTTGCCTCCCTGACACCTCTAGCTGTAACGCTAGTGGCAGACAGGCTGAAGTGTTTTTGTGATGTTGGCCTTTGTCATATGTCACACTCTGCCCTTTTCTCTCACACTCTTTCTGTCTGAGCAAAGCAACATGTCCAGACTGTGTGTGTGTGTGTGTGTGTGCCTGTGCCAGTTCTGAATAGTTATATGGTCTAAGGGCCTCTAGAAACACACTTTTACCGAAGCACATGTGCGCAAGAACACAGACCATTAATGACAGCAAGTAATGATTTTGTGGAAAATCATTGAAAATACCCCACAGCTACTTTTCAATCTTGTCAAATCACAGTTCACGTGTTCTGAGGTAACGTAAATGGCACCATCACTGCAGAGCCCCCCGTGCTGCTTCCCTGCCAGCTCTGAGAGTTTGTTGAGTGGGTACTCATGGAGAGAGGCAAACAGTTTGTTTGATGGGTAAAGAGCCCACAGGCTGGTGCAGCCAGGAGGATCTTACCTGCCTCGACTGGGAAAAATGTAACAACATCACATGTAGTCAGTATTTATATAATCTGTCGATCATTTTCGATGCGTTGTTTGATGCCTAAAATGTCAGAAAATGGTGAAAAGTGTTTCCCAAAGTTCAAGATGATGTCCTCAAATGTCTTGACAACCCCCAGATATTCAGTTTAATGTCATAAAGAAACATTAACTTTTTATATTTGAGGAGCTGAAATCAAAGAATTTGGGCAGTTATTTTCTAGTATGAAAGTATGAAAACAGCGATTAAATTAATAGTTGGCAAATAATCTTCGCAGCTCTATTACATATTCTCTTCCAGTTGCAGTAAAAGATGACATGGCTGTTTTATGCTCTATGGAGGCCACAAGTTTTATAATGTATTTTGCTCTTACATTTTCAGTCTTTACAGCTGACTGCTCCTCTGTCACTGCAAACAATTCATACCTCTCCTCTTTTTGCCACCTCGTTTGCTCAGTGTAATACGTTTGCTTTGCCGTGGAAACGGTCATGAATTACGCCAACGTCTTTGAGCAACCAAATAAAAAAAGAAGCCTGGGAACGGAGGCCAATCACCAGAGTTTTGTTAAAATGTTAAAATGTCACACTCCAGCAGAAATTCCTCTCAAGGCAATTTTGCATTAATCTGAAAAATTGCTGTAGCTGGAATTTTTTAAAACCCCGTTGATAACACACTTCTCTGCACAATGTTGTTTTTTCCTGTTAAGAAAATGATAATTAATGGCTTAAAAAATAATTTTGTGTTGACTGTCTGAAATTTCAATTACGCTGTAGCAGAACCAAGTTTTCTGCAGAGCCGACTAATGTCATTTTCCGAAAGACATTATGGAAGTTTTTCTCTGCCCTCCATCCTCCAGTTAAAGTCTTGATCTGTTTTTATTTCTTCTTTTTCCACACTGTGTGCCTTCACTTTCTTTAATGCCTCAGAATGAGATGAAAGCCCAGTGCAATTAGGCTTCTTATCGTTTTAATTAAGAAACCCATTCGGCCATATCTGCCTCCGACGCCATAACACATAATGGCAGAGAGTCTCTGATGCCTGAAGTTGTGTTTGTGTGTGTGTGTGTGTGTGTGTGTGTGTGTGCGTATGTATGTACTGTGTGTGTACATACAGTATGTATGTGTGTATGTGGACAAGCTTGTGAGTGTGTGCGTGCGTCCTAGTAACACAGTTCCCAACAATCTCCCTCTCTCTCTCTCTCTCTCTCTCTCTCTCCCGCCCTTCTTTCCTCTTTTATCAGTCTGTGTTCTCCAATCACTATTCCCACTTGTGCCTCTCTGCAAACATGCTGTTCTACCCCTCGTTATTTCCTTCTCCTCAAAGAGACAAGGTCAAAGAGTCCCGTATAAGTACTTCAAACTCAATTCAAGTATGTTGTCTGAGTGGCTCTTTTCAACCCCTTTGTCAAACATTGCCTCATTAATGCCAGTTCCTTCCTCTGTGCTTAAACGTTTGCTGCAAATTTGATGTTATTTTTATCAGTTCCAGCCCGTGCATACACAGACACACACACACACACACACACACACACACACACACACACACACACACTAACAGCTTATCTGTGTGCATGTAAACTACTCTTTTCCTTGCGTAAGGTGATAGAGCTGTATTTTTTTTCTCTCCTTCATCCAAAAGAGGAGAATAGTGGAAACTGTAACTACTACTCCTGTTAGTGGTGTTAACACCCGACCAAGCTCCTCAACAACCCCCACTCCCTCCATCTATCCCTCCCTCCCTCCACCCTCTCCTCCCCTCCCCTGTTACCCTGGCCTATCAGTGCGGAGCAGTGGTCTGTGAAGAAATTCCCAATATCTAAATTTACACACTGTATCAATCTTGTTTAATAGACTGGAAAGCTTATAGCCGCCGTGGCAAGCCGGCAGAGAGGGCAGCAGTGATAAATTGTCGGTGTGCAGGCGACAGCCGCCCGTGATGTATAATGAAATATTTATGATTTATCCCAGCTAATAAACTGAAATGAAGTGCGTGATGTATGGGAACAGATGGGCCCTCTATTGATGCTGAAGCGGAGAGGCAAGAGGGGGAAGAAGAGACGGGAAGATAGGTGGAGAGAAGGAAACAGGAGATGTGATGAGAGATGCTCCAGAGGTAGAGACAAAAAAATGGAGGGCACAGATGAGACTAAAAAAGATAAAAAAAATAGTTGTGTGTGTTTGGCTGACACCCGAGCGTGAGGAGCGGAAAAGGTGGACAAAAATAAGATGGATAGAGTGATACAGGGTTGGAGCAGATAACAAATGAGATTAAATGATGGAGTAGAGCAGTAGTTCTCAACCTTTTTTCCTTGGAGCCCCAACCACCACACACACCAGAAGAATAACACATCAGGTGTGATGTTTTTGTTTGCTGATCTCGTTGCATTTTGCTTGGCTTCATGCTGTCATTAGCTAGCTTCTCGACACAAATGACACATTCTGGCCGAGGCCTGTCCTTCAATGAAACTAAAGTTAAAGTAACGCTTTAGATATAGTCACAGTATACTGCTGAGTACTGCTGAGTCACCAGCGCTTTCATGTTTCTCATGTTTCATTCATAAAATAGTGATGATCTGACTGCAGGAAAACCAGGATGAGCTGATAAAACTGAGAGCACAGAGGTCAGGAGGTCTATATGCAGACTTTTGTGTAAAATATTAAGTTAGTGTTTTATTATGATTTTAGTTAGTTTAGTTCGATGTGCAAATCTAATTTTAACAACCTCAGAGCAGACAAAGTCTCGCATACCCCATGTGATCTTTGGTAAGCCCTTAAGGGAAGCCTGGACCTCAGGTTGGGAACCACTGAGAACAGACCATTATCAAAATAAAATCCATCCCATAAAATGCTTCATCATGATTCCAGGTAACACAGAGCCAGTTGTTTCTTTTATTGATTCCATATTTCAGGTGTAGACTTTTTTTTTTTTTCCCTGCTGTAGTGTCAGCAAATGCACACAGCTGAACCAGGTGGAAATGTGCAGAGCAGAGCTGTACCCAGGATTTTAGAAGTGCTGAGGTAATGAGTCCAAAGTCTCCCAGCGCAACCATAGAAATAAAGGAATAGTTTAACAATTTCAGGAAACGCACTTATTCACTTTGAGAGTCATACCACCAGCAACGGTTAGTTTAGCTTAGCATAAAGACTGAAAACAGAGGTGGTGGGGGGGACTCCATAGTCAGTTTTCTCATCTAACTCAACAGTCAGTGTAAAAGTGCTCTGCAACCAGAAGCTGTTTCATTTTTCTTTACATTTTTAGATTTTATATATTAATTTAACCATTCAAGCTCAAAGTCTCATCTCACTGCACAATGGTCTATATGCATATGCAAAGCATAGGTACTGATTTCTGGTAGAAAAATATAATATATTAATATATAATATATCCCTTCATTTTAATGTCTTTTAATTTATTGTTTGGTGTAAAAAAAAAATGGCTTCTTTGTCTGAAGCAGGTCTATAACCAAAATTCTGCATCTATAAATAAATAAAATGTGCTGATTTATGCATACATGTTTTTTTTTTTTATTGAGTATAAAACTATACAAAAATAAAAATTTAGTCTTTAAAACTTAAAATCTCTGTATATTTGTGTACTCATTAAAGGTTTAAAGGTGTCCTCAGTGGTAAGAATATAACCACAGCCACAGCCCCTATCTCTGACCTATGCTGACCTCTCAGTCCACCACCTTCATTCAACCATCCAACCTTAACTACAGCATCCACTTAACCTCAGTGTGTCTCTCTCTCACACACACACACACACACACACACACATATATCTATTCCCTCTTCAGCCCCAGCTGTGGACGTACCACCTGTAATAATCCAAAAGGACACCTTCCTGTTCCTTCTTTTCTCCTCTACGCTGCTTCCCTCCTCTGTCCATTTTTCTCCCCCCTCCGTCTCTCTCCACTCATCCATACTGACCCATTTCCTCTGCTCGTCATCCCCAGGCCCAGCTGAGCCCCTCATCCCACATACTGTACCACATCCTCCCCCACACCTGTCCCCCAGACACCTACTTGTGTGTGTGTGTTTGTGCGTGTGTGTGTGTTTGTGCGTGTGTGTGTGTGTGTGTCTGGAGGATGATGTGGGGGGATCTTAAACACTCATCCATCCACTGCTCTCTCTCTCAAACACATGCTCTCACACACACATACACACCTTGTATTCAATTACGTTTACTTAACCTACATTCCTTGTGTCTAATAAAGGTGATATGAATTGTACTGATATATGCTGTGGGGGTTTTGTTCACTTTAATCTATTTTCCCTCAGATTTTCTCACATAAACCCAAAAGTTCCTGCAAGCAAACATTCATAGCAATTATAGTAAATTAGGTTGTCACAGCTCAGAATATTCTTCAAGTAATGAAAGCAAATACAAAAATTATGAAGAATTATTCATAAGTTCCTCATCAATGTGTTTCTATAACAGTAAGTTGTCAAACTTTGGCACATTTGCACCTTAAATGGAACTTTTTGAGAGATTTTCACTCATTTCTAGCTAATGGATATCCCATTGCTATTGTGAGCAAGTTAGCAGGCTGACGTTAGCATTTACCTCAAAGCACCGTTGTGTCTAACCACAGCCTCACAGAGCCACTAGCATGGCTGACACTCTTAATAAACACCGATAAATCCTCAGCTGATTTTTTTTTTTTCAGTCAATCCATCCATTTTATAAACTACTCATAAACAAACAATGTTCCATAAATCCTGTATGGACCTTGACACTTCCTTGCTTCATGTGCACTGCCTCTTTCCCTGTATTGATGTGTCTTTTAGGAGACACGGTGATCTATAAAGATGGTGTGTACTGGATCATGGGCCGCACCAGCGTTGACATCATCAAGAGTGGTGGCTACAAGATCAGTGCACTCGAGGTGGAGCGTCACCTACTGGCTCATCCAGACATCATAGGTAAGGGTCTGTAAGATGAAGGACAGCGAGGCATTTTTTATTGTTTTGCCTCTCTTCTGTCGGACATGAAATGAAATGAAATCAGTTTTGGGTAAACGCTACAGCCCTTTTTATGCCACATAAAATTCCCCAATTTAAGACAATGCAGCAGGACAATGATCATAAATTACAGATAAGACAGCTGTTCCTAAGTCTCCCCTTAAATTAAGACTATTTAGAAAAAGGACTACAATTCTGACACCGTCCATCTAATGTGCATGTAAAACCCTCTAATTAAAGGTAAGACTCCTAATGCTCCAAGATGAAAGAGTTCTAGCAGATGAAACAACACGTGTGATTTTGTCTTTTTAACTTTACAGATGTGGCTGTGATCGGGGCTCCAGATGCCATTTGGGGTCAGAAAGTCACTGCAGTGGTGCAGCTGAAGAAGGGGCAGAGTATGAGCCTGCCAGAGTTGAAGACCTGGGCAAGGTACGGTGACTTTGAATTGAGATAATCTTTCCTTTGCAGACACTGCCTGTTAGCTAGCTCTCTATTGAGATTGGATTTGTTTAAGTGTGTATGCTTGCTTTCAGAATGATGCTAAAAAATCATGCCACGGTTTCATTCAGTTATAACTGTGCTGATATTCAGTACAACAGCACTACCACAAGTGTGATGTTGATTTATACAACATCACTGAAATAGTGCATCTAATCAAAGGTGGCGAGGGGTGAGTTCTTGAGTTGTTGAGATGACAAAATCAATATAAAGTTTGTACTGAAATACAGTTTATCTTGTATTGTTGCTGAATTGACAAGAATTCTGTTGACATGCGACATCCTTTAGCTCGTGTTTCTAAAGTGATTAATTTTTACAGACATGTGAGGAGTTGTTAAAATATCATATTTCCTTCAGGGAGTTTGGTGTCATATTTTCTCCGAACAGTGCAGGGAGCTTTAGTTTAATTCAAACTGCTAAAATAAACATTTTTAAATGTTTTGTCAACACTATAGAAACATTAGGTAACTGCTAAAGTATGATAAGTTTGGCTGCTTTAAATTGTTGGTTTGATCAATAGTTTAATAATGTGTGTATTGATTACTGATGGTGGATGATCAGGCTGATTATCAGATCAACCTCAACCTATTCAGTTTCTAACACCAGTATGCAGTACATGGCTGCCCCTTGTGTGTGTGTGTGTGTGTGTGTGTGTGTGTGTTTTAGTACTGGTATAATGTTGTAATTGTACAATGTTCAATCTAAGATAGATGACGACTATTAATGTAGCATTAATATTAGAACACCTGTAAAGCGGGGTGATACTTAAAAATCCCAGTGCTGTTGTGCTTAATATCAGTACCCATGGAAGGACTCTCATCCAATCAAAATACTTGGTCTGTTGCATAAAACCGATTATTAACTGAATCTACTGATTTATAGTGTTGAGTCCAAGTTAGTACAGTCTGTCTTATACCTTTAAATTTTCTTTGATATCAGATCGATTATCACTAATTCAAAACTTTTCCAAAACATTCACATAATTCCAAACCTTTTTCCAGACCTGGAAAACTGTTTTTTTGTAATTTCAAAACTTTTCCAGGAATTTCATGACTGTGGAACCTTGAATCATATCCAGTTACTGGTGAATAGGACACACTGGTGTATAAGACACACCCCACTATTCAATGATAAGTCACTTATACACCTGCTTTTATGGTAAAATTTTTTTTTTTATTAACTCCAGTCAGTCAAACCAGATATAATCTGTAACAGCAAGACTTGAAGCTATTTCAGCCTGTATGTGGCCTTGATAGAAGAGATATGATGACAGGTAACCTATATTCTCTTGCTCCTCTGACATTGTCAAGTGTTTGTTATCCCGAGAGAGCAATATTCACACATCTTCTGTCACCTTTGATTTTAGGGGATTTCAATCTGGCATTTAAAGGGTTAAAATCCTGAATATGATGATGGAGATTATTTTATGATCAAGACTGAATGTGGAAAAAAAAAATGAAAGATACACTCATTTATTTTTTTTTTATATTTATGAAAAAAAAAAAAAAGGTGTAGGGGGTTTTTGGGATGCTCTTTGTTTTAATTCAGTTGGCTTTCTCTAGTTGTTGGAACTGGGTGAAAAAAAATGTTCAGTTTTTAGGGTCAACCTTCTTCAGAAAGGCAGAACACTGAAAGGGTTAACAGAGTTTTAGAGAGGTGCTGCAGAAGCAGAAGCAGACTGGGGGCCTCCGCTAATAATGACCCATCAACAGCAGCCAATCAGAGCGCTCCGTGCGGAAGGTGAAGAGTTCACTGGCAGAGAGTGTGGCTGGACGTTCACCTGTTAGAGAGGCACGGACGGAGAGTTTTAAAAGACTTTTGGACATTTTAAGGAATAAACCCCAAGAAATGTGAGGGCGAGCCACGCGGCATACACCATTGCTCAGGTAAGAAATGTTATTTTATTTTATTTTCACCTGCTTTCATTAATGATAAATGCTACATGCTATATATAAATGCTACATGCTATATATAAATGCTACATGCTATATTTCACTTTTGCTGATGCTGTTTTAGTTTTATTATTTATTTTAGGTTTATGCGTTACTAACTGTTATGGACGGGCAGAAACACAGACATTCAGAGACAATGCAAATGTGATTAGAAAGTTTTAAATCCAAATTGCATGTGTTCCCGAGGGGTTCAGTATTGGGGGTGGAGAAAAAATTATTTTATGGGGGGTGATTAGGTGTTTATTTTAGGGGTGGGGTGGTGTTTTTTTCCTATATTAAAATTGTTAAATTTAATTTATAAAAATGAAGTTTTTTTTTTTTTTTAATTTAATCTTTTTTTTGGAGTTTATTAGGAAGTAAAATAATTATTTTTTGTTGCTTGTTCTTTTGTAGAACAAATGTGTTTTTTTGGTAATAAAAATTTATATTTTTGAATTTATTTTTGTGATGCCTGCATAAACCGTGTTAACAGTTAACAAAAACTGCTCTCCTGGTGCACTGTAGAAAAACTTTTAGATTTGTGGGGATAACGCAGCAATCAAAGAATTCAGAAAAATTCCATGCTGCTCTGCATTTAACAGTTAATTCCATTTTCATTCCACATTGCTTAAATCATAGTGTCCTATCATTATAACTGTTGGTCCAACAATGTAGTAATGAAGAAAATGAACCAATCTGATGCAAAAGTATTTTACTTAAAACTGTATTATATTTCACTGATACCTAGACCTGCCATCTACTCCATACCATGTGTAAATAATAGAAAATATTTAAATAGGATCACAAACTATTATACTAAGAAGTCCTATAAGCAGAAAATATTGCAGCTAGTCAGTAACACTGTTGGCTGATTTAATTGATCTCTTGGTTTATGTTCACATCAGAAGAGATTATTAATTCACTTTATTTTTTTTTTTTTAATATTTTATTTTTTTTTTTTTTTTTTTTTTTTTTTTTTTTTTTTTTTTTTTTTTTTTTTTTATTTTATCCCCCAACCCAATTATAATAATATTTATAATATTAACAAAAACCTTAGTTTTAATTCAAACTGCTAAAATAAACATTTTTAAATGTTTATGTCAACACTATAGAAACATTAGGTAACTGCTAAAGTATGATAAGTTTGGCTGCTTTAAATTATTGGTTTGATCAATAGTTTAATAATGTGTGTATTGATTACTGATGGTGGATGATCAGGCTGAATTATCAGATCAACCTCAACCTATTCAGTTTCTAACACCAGTATGCAGTACATGGCTGCCCCTGTGTGTTGTGTGTGTGTGTGTGTGTTTTAGTACTGGTATAATGTTGTAATTGTACAATGTTCAATCTAAGATAGATGACGACTATTAATGTAGCATTAATATTAGAACACCTGTAAAGCGGGGTGATACTTAAAAATCCCAGTGCTGTTGTGCTTAATATCAGTACCCATGGAAGGACTCTCATCCAATCAAAATACTTGGTCTGTTGCATAAAACCGATTATTAACTGACCTCTCTCTGCATGGTACCGTGTTTTTTCCTCTGTGGCGGGTCGGTTACAGAGTTAGCAGGCAGCAACAGATGAGTAGTTGTTGATCGGGCTCCAGTTTTTTTGTGCAGAGGCACTGAAGAAGGAAAGATGCTGGCATACACAGGAGTACAAACCTGCATCCTTCAGTCTAAGGTTGTGTGCAGATAAACAACAGCACTCCATTAAAAAAACACAGCCCATTCATTAGTGTCTGGCAGCAGATATGCACGGTTCCCCAGCGAAGAAGTTGAACCTGGCTGCAAAACATTTGCCAATTAAATACATGCAAGTTCACATTCCTGGTAAAGGTAGAGTTTGTTATTACTTTGGCATTGCAATGTGAACATTATAAGTTCTGTTTACTTTGCAGTTGTCACGATGGATAAAATCATTTTCTTTTCAGAATTGTAAAATCTTTTCTCATAGTAAACTTTGCGGCAGCAGGTGAAACAACTTTTTTAGCAGCAAGCAACAACCAATCCACCATCCTTAATTCACTAAAAAAGAACACAATATCCCATTATTGCAAAGGAGTGCTGACCCCGTCTTGGTTAAATCTTATTGTGTTGATTCAAGAAGAAGCTCTTTGTCAGTCCTGTGGTAAACAAATGGAGGCTCCCAGTGCAGAAGTTCAGCACACATATCCCCAGCGACCGACCCAGAACTCCTCAGATCAATATGAAGGGATGTGAGAGGAAGAGAGGCTAGAGATGGACTAATGAGGAGAGCTGAAGGGAAGACAGGAGATGAAAAAGAGGAAGATGTGAAGAAAGAGAACAAACGATTGTTAAGGAGGGCTTCGTCTTAGACGTAAACAGTTTTTTTTATTAATTTCTTCCCTTTTTAAATGTCAGTGGAGTTTATTTTGTCTATCGCAGACTGTTTGTGGTGACATGCAGCCCTTTGCTTTGGAGTGACTGACTTTTTTACTCACCCTCTACACAGAATTTTGTCTCACTCATTTGTCCACCTTTTCTCCACTTTCCCACCATCTGTTTTTTGTCTGTCTCTCTATAATTTATTCATATCTCTGAATTCTGTATGAATGCATTTAGTGTTTTTGTGTGAGTGTGTGTCAGGGCTGTGGGCTCCATATGGTGTGGAGGTGTTAGATCCTACTGCTGTGGCCTGCTGGTACAGCATGGTGGATTACTACGGCTGTGTGTGACCCAGGTTACACTTATGCACACACACACACACACACACATACACACACAGTGTTTGCAGCCAGGGGTGCTGCCAGCAGACAGGCAGTGCCAGCACACAGCCCACCACTGAGGCCAGGGTGTAGGGGGGAGAGAGAAGGAGATAAAATGAGACATAAACAAGTAGATGGATGCTCACTCTTCAGTGCCCTGGCTTCAGCTGTCAGTCTGAATCTCTATCACACCCTCTGCGCCCCCACACTGCCTTTAACACACACACACACACACACACACACACACACACACACACTCATGCACACACAAACACATGCCCCGGAGAAATTGGTGACACAAGCAAGCCCCATTACAGAGACACAGTGTATGTACGCACATATACTCACTCACACTTTACTCACTGAGTCAGAGAGATGGAGAGACGGAGACATCTGCTGAAAGGAGTGTTTGATGGCAGCGGTATGAGTCATTATGCTCACTCGCACCACACAGGAACACACGCACACACACACACATGCTTAGACTCAGGCACAAACAAACAAACAAACTAGGTTAGAAGATAATAGAAAAGCTCCAGGCTTCAAGACTTGACGTAACAACCATGCACTCAAAACGGAAAAAATAAAACACTTTTAATTATCCCAGCCTTCTGTTTTTCCTTTTATTATTTGTTTTTTTATTTTATTTCATCTCACAGTGATTATATTGTTTTGTACGAAGGGAATTGTCTGTGTCTGGAAGGCGAATTGTGGATATTAGGGAGGAGAGCTGCAGAGTGTATGAAGGACATTTCTCTCCTTATCTCCACTACTCTGCCACAGGGCTAGCCTTTGTTTTGCAATTGTTTTCTGCTTTTGTTTTCTTTTTTTGTCGTTGCACGTATGTGTGCGCATATTCCCATCCTTGTGTGCACATTGGTCAGTGCTGTGTGTGTGTGTGTGTGTGTGTCCTATTGCAGGGAGCACATGGTGCCCTACACCATCCCCACAGGCCTGGTGCTGGTGGAGGAGATGCCAAGGAATCAGATGGGCAAGGTCAACAAGAAGGACCTCCTGCGACTCTTCTTCCCATGACTGGACCGCATTCATATGTATGACGACACTCGGGTTCCTGGTTCAAGAAGTGCAGGTGTAGTTTCCTGGCTGCTCCTTACATTAGACAAACATCACAGACAAGTGTACAGAGTACAAAAGTACACAAAGTAATGGATAAACACCTCCCATCACAAACACTGCTGCAGAGGAACTTCTTTTTCACTGAATTTCAATTATGTCAAGGATTGTTCAGCAGTTCCTGTCAGATATGTCATTTTCTGAGGCAACAGAGCTCCATCAAGAAAAAAGTGTTAAAACCAACCAACATGGATGTGACAGGAATACAATATATAGGAAACTGTCATGTACAGTTAATTGGTATGCAACCTAATATGACCCACTTTTGTAGGGTTTGTAATTGTAGCAGTATCCCAGTTCCATGCTACATACTGTTTGAATTTTAAACTGGTTTATACTGTAGTATGTTGCATGTTCACACTGGAAACACGACGAAGGTGAGAATTCTCAAAACGGTCAGTGTGCAGACTCAAAACAACTAAAAACAGTGCTGACCCACAATGCACTCCAAATGAAGAAGCTGCTCACTGCTGCAGACGTAATCCAAATGAATGGCAGGTGGCATCGAGGACAGCTTTCTTTGCTGTTTGTGAGGTTTGACTGTGGCGCTTCTGGTGTGGTATACTAACTGCAAAAACAGTGTGCAATAAGGAATAATATGTAGTACATGCAATCAGTATGTCTTATATATCTGGGACAAAGCATGTGATATAGTGACTGTAAAGTCAGTATCCTTTATGAAGTGTTCAATCTGCCTTAATGAGATGGGAACAGCTACTTTAGTCTCTTTGGTTCTTGATGAATTATTGCTGGTATTATGAACAGGACGTTCAACTGCTCCAATAAAAATACTCAAACACAGCGGTACCTACTGACAAAGAGTGCTTTGATTGCTCTTATTGGTATATTCTGATGTTTTAATGGGGAAAATGTTGATGTCGAATGTGATTTTGGTGGTCAAGAATCATGTTAATTAACACCTACACTAAATCAAATAAAAGACAATATGCTGGAAGAACAGGAGACATGATGAACTTGTGATCAGTGAGAAAACAATGTTGATATTAGGTCCTTAGCGTTGTACACACACTGATGCACTTGAAAAATTAGAACATGTTTATCTGAAAATTAAAAAGTTTTATCAAATTTGAATTAAAAAGTGTGTTGGAGTTGTTTTTGTTTACTTTGCTGCTTTCTCAAAGTGTTGTTCCACTGGTTTTCTCTGTGCGTGTGTGTGTGTCTGTGCAGCTGTGGTTACACAGGTGTGATGAGAGCCTGAAGGCGGATTCTCTAGCAAGGTACAACACCACAGCTGGATGCCCCACACTCCATCTGACTTACCCCCTCGCTCCGCTCGCTCTTCTCACCTCTCATCCTTTCTCCATCTCCATTTCTCCAGCACTGCTACCTCTTCTGTCTTCATCACAAGTCAAAACAGATTGCAGTGGCACCGGGACCAACTTGACTGTGAGACTTCTTTTGAATGAGCCCTGGCGTGCTGCCAGAATAGGCAAGAGAGTGTGTGGAGAGATGAAAGAAAAGGCACAGAGAGGAGGGGAAAAAATATAAAGCAGGGCTGTCTGAGAGATTGAAGCCTTAACAAGAGCTGGCTAGAGAGTGCTGATAGAAGAGAGGGTGATAGAAATGAGGATGTATTAAAAAAAGGGTTCTGAACAAGTGATATGTAAAGAATTTGGAGATGAATAAGAAGCATAAAGAGAGGAGGAGGCACTGAGATACAGTTGAGATAAACAGTCGTGATGAACAGCCAGAGAACTGAAGATGGAAAGAAACACAAGTGCAACCCCCAGCCGATACAACCTCCTGTCCACACACACATATACACACACTCGTCCGCCCACAGTCACCAGAGACCTGATTAAGAGAGCAGAGCTATCGATCTGTGGGCTGGCAGGCCAGGATGGATGAGCAGGCAGGGCTGCAGGAGCACCAGAGGACAGCTTCAGTGCCCCCAAATCCCTCCGCCGCCCCACCCAACCACCCACACTAGAGCTGGGAGTCGGCCAGGGCCACGGGCAGGAAGGCTTGGGCTGCCACACCGAGGCTGCAGCTCGCAGCCGAGGGTCAGAATCAAAACTGAAGAATATATAGCTGGTGTGCAGTGATAGATACACTCTACTGTATGTGTGTGTGTGTGTTTTTAGGGGGGCACTCAGGATGGGTTCCAGTGCCTTCCCTGGTGCACACATGGGGGAGGGGAAGCTGTTGGATATTCCCTGGACTCGAGCTGATGGAGTACTCGTGCCCTTGAACTACATCCACCTCCCTCTCTCTCTCTCTCTCTCAAACACACACACATTCAAACACTCCCTGCCTGTGTTTGCTGGAGCGTGGTGGGAAGAGGTTGTCTGCAGATGGCTGCTTATTGGGCCCCAGGGTCCTGGAGGGTGGGTTATGGGGGACACCGGTGAGGTTGTTTATGTGTTGGAGACACATGGAGAGTTGGGGTAAAATGGCAAAGGTTTAAAAGAAGCAGGTGATGTTAAAACGAGATGACGGGAGAGTTCATGTCATGTTGTTTGGTGTCTTTTTACTTTGTCACAGTTTCACTTTGAATGTGAGCCGGCCTGCAAGATGATATTTCATTTAGCTTCCTCTTCAGACGATGGACACATTAGCTCATAACAGGAACCAGCTGGCATCACAAGCTAACAAAGAATTGAAACAGTATTACATTTCAAACAGATTTTTTATTACATCCAGCACTCTGATTGAATGACAGTTCATTCAATCAATGATTCATTTTCTCTACCCACTTTTCAGAATCATATCCCAGCGTACACCTGGTTGAAGGCAGACAGAAATGCTTGACAGATTGCAACTCCGTCACAGGGCTGACAGAGACCTCTGGGCAGTCCATTAAGTTGTTATAAACAGAACAAAGGACACAAGGACAGGTATGAAGCAAAAATAAGAATGATGCGATTAAAGCAAGTAAAGAAAAAGTTACAAAGTGCTTCAGAATAAAATCTATTAAAGAGCAACTTAACACCAGCTGACCTCGAGCTCTTTGAGTCACAGCCAAGACACAGTTATCTTCGCTCAGCATGAAAACTGAAAACAGCTAGCCTGGAGTCTTGACGTCACTGTGAGCCTTCCATCCATTAAACTACAACATGTCGTTTTTACATTTAATTTACACATTAAACAAACCCAATGTAAGGTGTTAATTAGTGTGCATTAGAGATGCCAGTAGGCAGATTTTGTTTGGACATAGCTGTTTCCAGTCTTAATGCTAAGCTAAGCTACCCGGCTACTTCATATTTACTGCCTACACATGGTGGTATAGGTGTTCTCATGGTACCCATTAGCAAGAAACACATAGTTTAACATTAGTTAAGAAAAACAGGAAGCGTAAGTCAGTGTTTTGGGGGGCAGTTGTTTTTTTTATGTAAATTGAATGAAATTATCTAATAGTAAGTAATAAACTATCCCAGCGTTGGGGCACTGACAGCGAAGGCAGAGTCTCCCTTCATTTTAAGTCCAGCACTGGGAAAATCCATTAGACACTGGTTAGCCGACCGAGAAACTGAGGTTACAGTTTGGACACAAGAATTCAGAAATGTACTCACGGGCTTCATCACGTACTGCCTGATATGACTCATGTTTAATATTTAAACTTCACAATGCAGATAGGTCAACACTGTAGTAATGTTCTCCCCGTGCTCTGAAAGTTTGCATTTGGACTTGTGCATACAGTATGTTACTTTGAAACTCATCCTTCATCCATCCATCATGAATGATTCTGGAGGAGAAAGACGTTCCTCCCTCTTCTCTCTGAATGCTGAAGGTGAGCTCCGACTCAAATAATGAAACACAGTAGCCTCTCAGTTCACGGCAGAGCGCTTACACACCGCAGGTCTGTTGTACATCACAGACACAAACAGAAAATCAGGCTTCAATTATACAGTCAGATATTCACATCTACACACTTTTGACAATCACAAAAGGCTCTGGGCCTGTAGCTACTTGATCAACATGACAGGCTTTATGGATGTAAGTGGGTAGAGAGAGGGGTGATGGGAGGATGACAGGCAAGGCTCTTCAGCCCCAGGGACACCCTGAGTATTCAGTACACACACATACAAACACACATCAGTGAATCCAGAACCCCAGCAGGTCTGTGTGGGTGCGTAACCGATGCTTGTAGTGGCAGGTTGTTGTTTACATGGAGCTCATGTTTATTCTAAAGCTGCTTACACCTCACTGGCTCAGCCTCGGGCTTCGTTCCTCTGAAACTCCCGCTGACTCGCTCTCTCTCTTTGCCTTTTTCTCTGTTGACCTTTTCCCCTCTTTCTTTTTCCATCACACTCTTTTTTCCATTCTTTTTCTGTCCTTCATTACTATTTGTTATGTCTGTTTCATTGTCTGTGATGTTCCACATGACGGTGATGAGAAAGGATGTCACTTTACATATTCAACACAACACTGATGCGTCACTCAAAGGTGTCATATTAAGGGGGCTTTACTTACAGAATATGGCAGAAATGGAATATAATATCAACAACAGTAGAAGAATCCTTTATGTTTTTGTTACCTTGGAATGAGCCTTTAATTTCTCTCTTAATATATATAACAATTTTATTATATAACGTAATATGTTTTGTGGTGAAGTGAGGAGGTTGCAATCAGGAAAAATCCTAGACACTGGTCCTTCCAGTACAACTTTACGGTACTACTTCTACACCACTACATGTCATTTATACTTTTTACTCCATTACATTCATGTAGTTCAGTTTAATAGCTACTTTTATACCCAACATCATATGAAGAAGAAATTATATTCAAACTGGATCATATTTTCTGGAGAAAAACTTTTCTGGTTTCTCCTCTCATGTTGTCCATCTGCTCTGCCTCAGCTCTCTGTGACTTACAGTTTACTGATGGACATTTAACTAAACTGCTGCAAACTGTAGCTGCTCAGTTGGTTAGCTGGGCTGTCTAGACTGTGAGCTCAGTGTACTGGGGAGTGTTAAGTGTTTGTACCACAGGCAACCACTTAGAAGAGGAGGTTTTCAGGCCCAGGACGTGGGCGAATGGTGGGCCCTAAGCTGACTTAGGGAGAGGTACACCCTGGAAGTTACCAGCTCATTGCCAGCTCATCATGGGGCACATAGAGACAACCAACCCTTCACACTCACATTCACACATTCGCCTACTTTAGAGTCATCAATGAACCTATTGAGTGGACGGTGGGAGGAAGCTGGAGCACCCGGAGAGAGAACCCATGCAGAAAGGCCCCAGCCGAGGTTCGAACCAGGAACCTCCTTGCTTTGAGGAGACAGTGTTAACCACTGCACCAAGTAATGTAATCATAACAAATACACATGTCCATACTTACAGTGGTATTGCACTGTAAAACTAAACATGCGCTAAATCACAAAAATACCAATTTCATTGTAATGTTGCTTTAATGCATGAGTAATGATGATCCAAAGTATATTAATATCAAACTAATTGGGATAATTCTGCACAATACTACTAGAGTACTAGTAAGTGGAGTACTTTGAACAACATTTTGTTGCTAAAACTGTGTTATTGCTACTTTTACTTGAATAAATGCTTTTATTTCTATCTATTACCACTGTCTGTGCTTTTGCAGTTGAAAACAGCTAGAAAAAACTTTTTTGCAAAAAAAAAGAAAAATACAGAATCAATAGTGAATTATCATGTTCTAGCTCTCATAACTCGGCCCACTCAACAATGGAGAGAGACAAGGTCATGAGAGAATAAATAGCAGGCAGACTAGCTAATGATCTATCATTCTGGACAAGCGGCTGCACCCGAGAGCGGGCTGGCTGACAAGATCATTAATAAAAGCTGCTGGGAGAGTGATCGATCGGCTTGATGGATGATCAGAGCCACAAATACTATAAAACACCTGGATGTCAAGCCTCGTCTCTTTGAAGAGAGGGAGGGAGGGGGCCTTAAAAAAAGAATCCAGACCCCAACAGGGAGTCATCAGAGGGGGATCAAACCCTGACGCTCAACCTCTGCACTGTGCTAGGAAATGAATTGAGCGCTGCGGCCGCATGTGTGATTTCATGCATGCATCTGTGCATAACTGTGCCGTATATCTCTGTGTTTGATGCAGCCAGTGTGTGTTGTAGTCCACAGAAGCTCAGTGTGAGAGCATTAGTGTAATTTGAGGTAGATCAGGGAGTCAGCAGGTGTCGTGCTGTACAGGCTGCTGCAGCAGTCCACCGTGGTGTAATGGGAGGTATTTATTATTGACGTGCTCCCCTCACACCATTACTGAGCTCTGTGGTGGTAATCTGTGTCTGTACTACCTATCTCCACTCCCTCCTTCTTCTCTCCTCTTTCTCCCGGCTCGATCTGTAGTATCTGCCAGTGTTACAGTGTCTCTTTTGTCATCCACACACACACACACACACACACACACACACACCTTACTCAGCAGTTCATCTCGATTCCAAATCTTTGCAACGAGAGAATGAGTTCAGAAGGAGTGTATTCTCCTTGCATGGCTGCGTGTATCAATATCTGTACATTGATCTGGCCTCGCCTCTCCTCCTCCATTCGTCCAGATATAGATTGGTTTTCCCAGCAGGTATCTGTGCCTCGAATCTGACTGATGGGCGGAGTGCGTAAGGGAGGGTGTATTGAACTGGGGTGTCCCACATGCCACTAGAGTGTGTTAGACCGCTGAGCAAAAAGGAGGAGGAGGAAAGGGGGGGTGAGTCTAACAGACCCTGGGAAAAGGAGTGACATTCTTATCAGTTTCTGAATCGATATAAAGATAAAGATGGACTGCAACGATCATTTTCATGATCAATTAAACTGTTGATTACTTGTAGATTAGTCGATAATAGTCTATAAAATGTTGGAGAGTAGTGATTCCCCAGTGTCTAAGCTGACTTCTTCACATTACTTGTTTTGTCCAACTAAAAGTCAAACATCCAAAGATATTTCATACACAACACGAAGAAGCAAATTCTCACATTTTTGCTTGATAAATGATTTTAACAAACAAAATTTCTTTTGATCCACTTATCAATTCATTGACTTATTCTTCCAGTACTAAAGATGTGTACATGGCATGAGGGTAGTTCCTACAGTACATGCATCAGGTCTTTAGAGACCTAAGCGACACAGATTATGCTACAAATAAAAATAACATTGCTTTAAACTTTTCAAAAAATAGTATTAACAGTAACAAACCCTCAAAAAAACAATTTTTGCCTACGGAAGAAAAATGATCAAAATGTAGACTACTGATGTTACATGTATATATTTACATGTTTTATGTTTCTTGTTATAGAAACACAATATTGTATGCTAAACACCAAAAAAAGTAAAAAAAAAAAAAAAAAACAAATAGTTTGTAGAGTAAAGAGTATTTCAGGGTCTCTTAGGACCCAAGGTATGCATTTAAGGGAAAGGAAAAAACAAATGAATTCAAAAGTATTAGTTTACTGCTAATGCATGAAATCAAATACTTAATACAGTAAATAAAAAGCAACATAATCTGTGTTTAGGTTTTGTGTGTTCGTGTGAGGGGACAGGAGATGTTTTATGTGTAAATGCATTTTGTCTGTATGTGTCTGTGCCGTTGCCATCAGTGCCTGACCATAAATCAGAGGCCCTCAGGCCATGGGATTGCCCAGCTCGTGGCTCCATGTGTAATTACAAAGCTGACATTTAAACAGCAGCAGCCATATTTCACTCTCGCCAGCGCTGGACGCAGAGTGGTCTACGGATGGAGTAAAAGTTTTCAACTAAGAAAAAAAAAAAAAAAAAACAGGAAAAAATCAATAAGAGATAGAATGCATTCTAATGCCTTGTTAATGGACCCGCATATTAATTATTCAGCGGTGGCCATTTTGTCTGCTCATTAAAGTGGCAGCTGAGAGGAGAAATGTGCAGCATTATTCTGTCCTGCGGCAGCGTTATTACCACATTCTCCGTTTGTGCTGCTTATCCTCCCATAACAGTGATTTGGATCTGTTGGTTCTGTGATTGATACACACCCACACTGTATCTGTATCACTCATACACTGCTTCCATGAGATATCTTATCTCTATCACTTGTATTAGATTTTTTTAAAAGGTCAAATGCATCATGTAATGTCATCTGTAATGTAATCGATTGTATTTATTCACCTCAGTCACGTCATTAATTCTAGTTTTATGTGTGAGATTTGGTTAAAAGGACAATTTATTCCGTTCTCCTCAACGTGTCACCAGTGCTTGTTGCGATCGTATTAATTTCTCATAAACTTGCGCTCTTCAGTTTCTTCCTCCACCGCATCTCTGTGACATGGATGTATTTTATTATCATGTTATATTTTACATTTCACGTCTAAAAAGTGTGACTTCACGCATGTTTACCATGTCAGACAACATGTCAGGAATGTCGGAAATAGATTCACACACTGAAGTAGAAGCAGATGAGGCAGGCAAAGTGAGAATATAAAAACAGAAATAACATTTATGTACAAATTCTTCTTTGAAACAAGGTTACACGTCTGTATGCAGGCAGGTTTATATACTACAGAAATGCTGAATAACTCGCTAATATAGCAGATAATCAATCTATCACAACTTTGAAACTTTGTTAAATAAAGTGAAGACATGTTTGTTTCTATTCCAAATAATCTGGTTTACAAAAATCTTCTTTAAATTTCATTATATTGAATGATCTGTGTTGATTCAATAAAGTGACAATTACTGATTCAGAAGCTGCACTGCAAACAACATGAATTATATCTGACTTGACTCATCACTATTGAGTGAAATTTCAGTAGAATAACCATATTTTTTGCAGTGATCATGCATCAATATATACTGTCAAGCTTTAATCTAAGAATGACCAGTAGCATTGAGGATGAGTTTGAAGGCTGTTATTGGCAGGGTGAGCCGGTAGTTAGAAAATGTATCTGAGGTGGGAGCTGTGAGACAGGGGTAAAAATTAAAATTCCTCTTTGGCCTGCTGTCAACCTGCGTCTGCTGACTGCTCAGAGGAGCTGCTGCGTGACGGGATTCCTAATGACACTGCAGCAGCCATTGCCACAAATTGCTTTGACTTGATTTATTTCTCCTTTTACAATCCCCCCTCACCACCACCACCACCACCACCAACACCCACCCACCCACTGCTGCTCCTCCTCCTCCCAACATCGCCAGTCAAGCATTCAGTTTCTCTCTGTGTGTCCTCCCCCCCCCTTGTCATCATAGACACATACTGCACACTGTGTGCACATGGGATACCATCTCCTCATCTGCACCATGCCAGTGGCAGGGAACATCTGTCTCTAGGTCCCCCTGCCACACAGTGTTAGAGTCAGGGTAGGTCGCTCACTCGACTGGTCAGTCTGAAAGGGCCTGTGGGCAGAGCAGAGCAGGACTGGCTTGGATGTGAGGGCGTCCAGGCGGAAACTTGTCCCCGGGTCCATCCTGTTTTGCCTGCCTCATGCCATTTGTATCTGTGTGTGTGCGTGCATTTGTGTGGAGACTTTGCAAGCACAGACAGTGATTTTGTAGGTCAGAGGGCACCAAGGCATCAAAAACAACTAAAGGCTACTTTTATGTGTCCTCCTGCTCTGTGTGTCTTTTGCTGAGCGTCTCTGATGCTTGTGTCTTTCTGTTTGACTTTGTGAAATCTGTGTGTGTGTGTGTGTGTGTATTTCTCCTTCTTGCAGCAGTGAAAAACTAGCAGCGATGCATCCCTCTGCTCAGCCACTGTTTGGCTAGTTTTAATCTCCTTACATTTAGACTGTTTAAATTGTCTCAGTTCAGTTAAGTTCCTATTTACCTAACCAAAGTGGAATGCTATCAGAGGCAGCAGGCAGTAGTCTGCCAGTCACACAGCAGATAGCTCCTTCATGCAGCGACAGCCCAGATAAGGGGGAATGGGGGGGAAAGTACTGTTTAATCAAACAGTGGAGGGAATAGGGGATGAGCGCAGGGAGCCTGGACTGTGTTGTACCAGCTATTCATAAATCCATTACTAAGTTTATGTCTTAAAGGAGCAGTGTGAATTTAGTGGTATCAAGTGGTGTAGTTGCTGATTGCAACCCCTCACGTCACCCTCTCCTTTCTAGCATGAAGGAGAAACTCTCATGGCTGGAAAATGTACAAAAAATGCAAAAAGCCCCCCATCTAGAGTCAGTGCTTAGTTTGTCCTACTGTGGAAACATGGTGGACTCTGTGGAGAACAATCCACAGCAACTGCAGATATCAATTATTATATGATTCTATGGTAACAAAAACATAGCAATTCTTATTTTTAACTGAGTATACGCTCAAGAAAAACATAGTTATGCTTATCATATTAGATCCAGCCATATTCTGTAAAGAAAGTCCCCAGAATCTTACACACTGGACCTTTAAGTCCTTACAGCATCAATGGTCTATTATTTCTGTATTGCAGAATGTTCAATCATAGATTCCGGAGGACAACAGTGGATGCATTTAAATCATTTTAAAGCAATAAAATAATTCTTAAATCAACATTTTGACACAAAATATTGATTTCTTCAGTAATTAGCCGTGTAATAAATGGGATAAGGTACAGCGAGCCGGTCATCGCTGCGAAATAAACCCGAATGGGGTAATGCCCCAACGCGACGTCTTGAATCATCGGTACATGATCCCTCATGTGTTGCACCTTAAAAGCAGTAAATTGTAAATTGGAGCTGTAAATCGATTTCTAGGGAACACTGATAGCGCTGTTTAGTCAAAAGTAATCGACTAGTGATGTAAACAGGAAGTCACTGCAGCATCACAATGCTAAATCTAACAGTTTTATAGTAGTCCAAAATACATATTACATTTAACTGCCAATTCTTTGTAAACATTCACATTTGGCAGTATGCTGATACGTTTTGCACCTTCCCAGTTTGTACAGTTATTAAGGAGTATTTTGTAAGTGTCAGGACAGATATGTTGAACGTATTTCAAAATTTTTGCATTGAACAGGTCATTTTAGCAAGCTAACAGTTGCTTTGCCAGTTAGTTAGTTAGCCATGTAGGGCAGGCAAGTCCAAAGTCACGGCCCGTAGTCAGATTTCATGCAGCCCAAAGCTTAATTTTTAAAATATATATTTTATGGCCTGCTAGGATTGTCAGATACTGTATGGCTGGAAGATCTGGCTTTTTTGGTTGACATAACGAAGCATTTGAATGCACTAAGCGTTAACCTCTAAGGACAATTGCTGGTGTTATGTACCTGTAGATGTGACACAAAATATTAAAATATAAATATAAACAGACTTTATATTACTCATAATAAGTCATGGTTGGAATGAACATGAGGTTAAGATTTGTATCAACTTCATGCAAGTTTAACGTGTTCCATACAATTTATTCTTTGTTATTTTACTTCAGCTGTGAAAGAAAAGCAGAATTGGTTTTTAGATTTGTTCACGCCTGATTGGTTTAGATTTGGTGACATAGCCATTTAAAAAAGATAATTGTGACAATGAAAAGAAAATTGAACAGTGCATTTGTATGCAACTTTCATTTTTAAAATGTTATTATTGGCCCCATCTTCACATTGTCAAATCTGGCCCTCTTTAAAAGAAGTTTGGACACCCCTGATGTAGGGTACAATTACATTTGGTAGTGGGTGTAAATATTTAGTAAGAACTAGTCTCAATGTAAGAACTGGGACTAGTTAGCAATTCATGAATCTTCACTTAGTAAACACATAAGTTGTAACAAGTACAGATGGCTCCTGGTGCTCTTTTTGGTTCTGCTTTCTCTGTCATTGTCTGTCTTGTTCTTCAGTTTCTTTCATCTTGAATTTGTTCTCACTTTTCTCCTTTGATTCTCCTGCTTTTTCCCCCTCAGTCACTCCATTTCGATATCTGTAACTGTCTCTCTCTTTCCATATCCATCCGTCTTTTTCCATGCCCTTTTCAGGAGGTGGGGTATTTATCATCTCTATACCTGGAGGTTTGAGGGCCACGCATTGGTCTGATAGATGGGCCAGCCACTGATGTGCAACCACCTCAGGAGACACAAACCAGACAGCTATTTAGTAGCTGAACAAGACACATTGCTTTTCTTTTATTGTTTTCAAACTGCAAGGATGAGTGTGGGTGGGGAGAGGAAGGTTTTAGAGGAGGAGGAGGAGGAGGAAGAAAGAAAAAAGAACAACAACAGATGCTCCTTGGCTGTCCAGAAAAATGCAGCAACTGTGCACAAGATGGGCCATTATCCATCTACAGTGTATCACTATGTTGTTGACAAATCAATGTCTCTGACAGTGATGATTCTGTGTTACAGCAAACATAAAGCACTCAGACAGTCTCCCTGCCTGCTATGGAGACTGCAGCAAGGGAGCACTAGGGGCAAGGGTGCTCATAGCCAGGAGGGGTGTGTGTGTGTGTGTGTGTGTGTGTGTGTGTGTGTGTGTGTGTGTGTGTGTGTTTTGTGTCAGTGTGTGACAGAGAGAGTTTTCATTGAGCACATTTGTGTTTTGTGTGCTTGTGTGTGCAGGTGTGCATGTGAAAATGTAATGTAGACGTGCAGGAGTCGCTCATGAAAGCTTCATGACATTGATCACATTTTATATGAATCATACATATTATTGCTAAGGCTAAATATGAACATTAATTAGCCTGATCCAGACATTTTCCTGGTTTCTAGCAGCAGTGAGGGCAGCACAGCATTCTAATTCTTTCACTCTTTTCACAAGCAGTCTGCAGAGGCTTTAATGTGAGACTTGACCTGCTCCTGGTTAAAGCTGCTCTGCATTAATATCCTACAGACTAGACATCTTAAGACAGGGTTGTAGCTTGACTCAATAAGGGAGCACGACTGCAGCCTGTAGCTGAACGTGCAACAGAACAGTAATCCATTCATGCAGGCGTACTGTACAGTATGTGGGATTTATGGTTAACATGCAACGCGCATGCTGAGACAGGGAGGCGGAGCGCTCCAGTGGGCACGTATAGAGATATCATCTCTGCGTGGAAACTGGGAGTCGGAAATGGGGGGGGGGGGGTGTAATGAGTTAGCTAAGACTTGCATCGTGAGTTCCGAGAAAGGATGAGGGACGGGAGAGGGGGGGGGGCATCTGAGTTTGATTGACAGGTAGTCTCAGAGCTCCCTGTGGCAGGTGCCAGGGGCAGGTCACTGGGGCGAGAGCACTGTTAGCCATACAGATATAAACGCTTGACTGCTGTCTTTGGCATATGGGCCTCTCTTTGCTCAGGACACATGAGCCCAATGGAGACGCAGTGATGCTGGTTTATTATGGTCTCATTTTTCAGGGACAGTTCACATTTATGTGAATGTTCTGGTTTTTTATCTGTTGTCCTTGTTCAGATGTTAAAAGCCTCCATACAGTTACATAAAGTAACACAGCGATGAATAGCTCACGGACTACAAATGAATGTGCATACAGTGCAGCAGAGCCAGCAAGGAAAACAGCAAAAGAAACTGCATTGACTGTAGTTCATGGACTATAAACAAGCACAATGTGTATCTGTTTTTAAAATGATAAACATCTTTAAATGGAATAAAATGATTAAAAAAAAAATATCTGAAATGATCATTAAAAACACACACACACTTCAGGCTGGATCATTATAGATTCATTATAACAATGTTAAAATAAGGTTCTTAACAGACTGGTTACAGAATTACAAAATACCCCTCACGTCAGTCAGAGTTTGTATGTATTCGTCCAGGTTTTAAGATTTCTGCCTCCTTTATAAGAAAATATAGATTTAAGTCGCAGAGCTAAGAATCAGATTTTCTGAAAAACAGATACTCTTAACAAACAAACAGAAGGTCATTGAACAATACTTACGGCTGTTCTGACAGTATTTCTATGATCCTCAAAGACTTCTAACCGTCTGGATTTTACAAAAAATAAAATAAAATAAAGATTTTCATCAGATTTCTCATGTTGTGACTGTATTTCAGATTCAGGTTTGTCCTGAGTTTTTGTCAAACACAAAAAGTGAACTATTAATTCCTTATTTTGTATGGAAATATAGAATATTATAATTTATATATACCTGCGTAACTCATAATAACATTTTTCATTCAAATTTAGCAAGGACGTCATTTTGAGCGGCAATCTTTGTTTGGATTAGGAAACAGGACTACGAGTCTACTGTGTGTATATCCAATCATACTGCGATCTTTTGCATACTAATATGTTAACATGTTCTTGACCTGGAACAAGACTACTACCATAGCTTGAAAAAGAGGCAAAATCATATTTTCATATTTTGTATTGTTTCATACATTCATATCAGAAGACAACCTTTGGGTTTTCAAATATCGAAATTATGACTTATAAAGAGTGCAATGTGAAGTCCTGAGAAGTTATCTGTTATGATTCAGCACAATATGAATAGATTGAATTGAAACTGAAAATCAGATGCTGAGCTCTGTGAATGTTATGGTAATTCATCAAAAGAGGGACAAACACCCAATCGACATCTATGAATTAACGTAGGCGCTGTTACTGGAAAGACATGTTGCTGTTCACTTTGAAACTTCTTTTTTTTAATAGTGTGAGCACTAGAAGCACTACAATACTGTACTGTAGCAGGAGAGGTCAGACCTCAGGGTCACTGCTGAGTACAAACTCTCTGAACGACAGCCCTCGCACTCTGTGCACCACCCTGTTACCAAAATTACAGAGGCTACAAAGTCTATTGTGATGTTAAGAGAACAGAAAGAGGCAGGGAGACAAAATCAAAGCCCTGTGAGCGTAATTCTCGACTCAGCTAAGCAGCGTCTCTGATGTTATCCACGCGCAGAGACAAAGGGAGGAGAGCAGCAGGGAGAGAGGACAGGCGGAGCTGGAGGGGTTAAAAGGCAACAACATCGGCAAGCAGGCATGAAGACAAGTGTCGACAGCGACAGGAAAAAGACGGAGGCTGCCCATGTGCCTATGTCCCCTCCGCCCGACCCCCTCTACACCCCTTACACCCAACCCCCCTCCACTGCAGACAAGCATATGTGTGCTGACAACATGACATTGCCAGTGAAGAGAGGGAGGGACAGACAGAGAGAAAGAGAGAGAAAAAGAGGGAGGACCAGGAGCCTCGGTAGCCCTGACATCCCCAACTCTGACAGCTGATGGAGGCAGATTAGACTCACACACGCACACAACTGTCAAACATCTCCCACCGCATACCCATCCCCATCCACCCCTCTCCTCAATTCTACCCCCGCCCCCCCCAAATCCAAAAAGCTATGCACTCCACTCTTCTCCATCCCTCAACTGCTTCTCCTCTCTCCATCAATCCCCTTCCGCCTCCCCCAGCTTAGCAAAGAGCAGCGCTGACTCCCCAAACTCTCCTCCCCTTAACTCTTTGCACACACATACACAACAACGGAGACGAACGCACAGATACACAAACTTTTCCAGAGAAAGTGAGCGATACAGGCTCAGCAGAGAGGGGATGATGTTATATGAGTGGGTTTGCATCACACGGAGCTTTGTGAATGTGCACTGATGCAATGTTTATGCTTTTGCTTAGCAAGCTATGACCCAGCCGTATTGATAGCCAAGGTCTAACAACCGAATCAAGATGCAAGTCAGACACAACAATGCGGAGACCTGACTGCCGAGAGCAAGTTCATGCAAGCCATCTGCCTGTTTCTGTACACAGCAGATATCCATTACCGTAATGTCTGTAATCCCCATGACTCAGGTGCCCTCACACAGCCCAGACGCCTTCCTGTGGGGGTTAGCTTAGCTACATGTATGAACACACTTCGCTGATGGATTAGTTATAGATATATACACACATAACATCACGTTGCATCAAGGTTTTTTTTTTTTTTTTTTTTGCAATAGTCTCTCAGCTCACTGTGAATAACAGTCTCATTTTTTCTGGTTGGAAGTTATTGTTTATGGTTTGAACAGAAACGTTTGAAGAGAGCAGGAAGCCGTTTTGTGAGTGTGTGATGCTTGTATATTTCTGTGTAAGAAAGAAAGCAGCTATTTTACTCTGTGACAGATGAGAGAGGGAAAGAAAGAGTGTGTTGCCTGTGTGTGTGTGTGTGTGTGTGTGTGTGTGTGTGTGTACTGAGGCAGACATCCACCCTGGGACAGTATGTCATCGATTGAGCTGCAGGAAGAGGCCTATTATCTCCAGCCATGGTTCAAGCGGAGGAGTCAAGTGTGTCATATGTGTTGCCTCTAATTGGCAACCCACCCTGGTGGAGGCTGACTGGGGCGAAGGCAGAGCTGCTGCAACCCAACCACCTCCCGCTCACATACACACTCACCTCCCTCCACTGTTGCCTTTGGAAATGTTACATTGTCTGTTCGAGGCTGTTGTTTTTCTGTGCTGACAAAGAAATTGAGATTTGTAAATGAGTTGAATGTAAATACATATTCAGAGCAACACAATGTGACCATCAATGAGTACAATGCAGAGATCGTTATAGTGTATTGTGTTGTATTGTTCTGTGTGCACGATGTACACTGGTGCGTGTTGAAAGGCGATTGTGTTATTTTGATTAGCAGACTGCACTTAACTGTCAGACTGTTGCATTGTGAGTCGCTGTCTGCTGTTTTTCTCTTTAATATTTCACTCTCCATCCTCAGGGTCATTATTTGTTCTGTTCTTCAAACAGATCTCTTCTTATGAGACAGAACCCTCAAGCCCTTACAAGTTTTCTCTCTCTCCTCACTGCTCAAGCTCTCACACGCTTACATGGTCTAAGACTGCCCTCTGCAGGTGGACAAAGTCACAACATTGGATGCAAAAAGTAGAAAATACTGGAAAACAAAATACAAAGATTTGATGCCAGGAAAGCACACATGTCCTGACATGTATAGACAGGAGTCAACAGTCTAACTGGAAAAAATATGCACAGAATGATATATATGTTAAAAAAAAGGTCTTATTTAATCTCCCATGTCCTAATCTGATAGATAGATATGAGCTACTTTAACCTTTTGTATTCATTCATATCTTGTTTTTTTTCTTGTAATTTTACACCTAAACTAAGAGAGATTAGATGTAATAGGACATTAGTGAATTTCCTATTTCATTTTCCATAACTATTTATCCTCATCAGGGTCACTGGGGGCTGGAGCCAAGAGGCGGGACACACCATGGAGTCATTTCAAAATAAATGGATGTTTACCTATGTCCAAACCTTTTTCTATATATTATTATTATTGATGTTGTACGCTATGTTAAATAGTTAGTAATAGTTTTTTTCAACAATTTTGCAACTTTTTGCAAAACTTGCAGCTTTAAAAAATGCAGATCAATGACTCACACCGATGATGGCGGTTTCACCTCTGCATTATACATGCACAAATTATATTAGTGCTTCGCGGTGCACTTCAAAGGGTGTCAGAGCTTTGGTCTAATTAGCTGCTTACTGAGAGGCTTTAATACTTTGTTGGCATTAGAATTGACTTCCTGTAAAGAGGCAAGCAGGTAAAAATAACCTTACTGATACCTCTAACCCTAAATCAATAGGTAAGTCATAAATAAATATAGTAATAAATGAGTCCAGTTTTATTAGCTCTCTTGTCAGTAGAGGTATTTATATGTAGATGCCTTGTTAAACCAAATACGGCACTAGTATAGGTTTCATCCTGTGAAAGTCTAAACAACACTTACAGTGGATATTTGTCCATTTGGAGATGTTTCTTCATCAGGAAAAAAAACATATATCATTTATTAACTTTTTAGTTGAATATTGATTAACATATGTCACCTTGACTAAAAATAATGCAAAAGTCATCAACAGCAGATTTCCAGATGGCTCACCACTGTGTCTGTCATTGGCATCAGTGATACTGTGTGAAAACCAAGTACAGGTTTCCTCTCTCTTCGCCTCCCTCCAATATTCATCATTAATAGTGTTACTGTCTGCCTGGTGAGCCAGACAGCTACCAGGTTGGGTTCCTTATTTCCTGATCAGTGGGGCTCCTCCTGCGTGTTCAGAAGAATATTGTGTGTCGTGATCTGACTGCAGCTTCAAGAGCGCCACAAGTCTTCTTCGCTATTAACACCTCAGTGGGACCCTGCACGAAAAAGCCTTTGAATCTCACTTCTTCATGTTCTTCTGGGTCTGTCAACTTTGAGTTACAGAAGAAAGATCAAAGTGGTGCAGTGTGCAAATGTTGTTTTTGCATGTCATCTTTTTGATTAGAATTATCTTGTACTTTTTTGAAGTCCAAGTGTTGTTTCTAATATACACAAGATATTTGACAGACCTGTTGAACCTCCGCAAAAGACATGGCAGATAACTCTGTAGTTACAGAGCTAGCTGAATTTCTAATAGACTAAGCCTTCCTTTCTTTCCGAATGACTAGTTTAGTTAGCAAGCATACCAAGCAAGACTGCAGTACCAGAAGCTGGCGTAGCTGCATTACCAGCAGACAAGTACGGTGGCCTAAAGAGTACTGCAGCATACCGACCTGGGTCAAATTTTAAATCAGATTAATTTAAAAAACGGTGTACAAGAAAAACAATAAAAGAAATAAAGTCCTATAGAGAAGCACATGATACAAAAATATAAATAAAATCATTGAGATGAGGTCCCTAAATAAAAATAGACAAGTGTCACATTCAAGAAGATCCACTGTTTGTATAATGTGTTGAAAACATGAATTGATGAACCCAAACAGAATCATCACGTGGCTCTGCTGTTCACTTTGTAGCATTTTTCAGCTCATTGTTTCAGTTTCATGGCCTGCAATTTGACTCTCTTGGTTCACTCTCATCGCTCTTAATTCTCCGCATGAAGAAAAGTCAATATTTGAGTTTTTCGTCAGGCTAACAGAAACCTGACTCCAAACTAGTGAAATGATAATAAGCAGTGGTGGAAGACACATTTAGATCATTTTACTTTTAAGTAAAAGTAGAAATACCATAGCCATTAAATACTCAGTTACAATTATGTTAAGTCCTACTTAATGTTTTCATTTGTCAAAGTGTAGCCAATATTAGATACATTATAGCACTGCATCATACAGTATTTTATACATTCCTCAGATGTTTAGCATGTAACACTTTAATTTGAAAAGTGACTAGTAACTGAGTATAAGAAGAAAAGTTACATTAAAAATATATATTAAACTTTTATTTAAAAATATGAAACTTCTTTCTGAAATGTAGTAGAGTAGAAGTATAAAGTAGTATTAAGTAAAAATGAGTCCTTTCACTCCACCACTGGTAACATGTTACAGCTTGTTCTGCTGCCCCCAAGTGGCCAGAACATCAATTAGTTCCTCTAAATAATGAGCAAACTAAACAACTAGGAAGGTTTATGCATTTAGTTTAATAATGCAGTAATTAAACCCCCAACTCAAGATTGATTAAACATAGTTTCCATTATAGGTACACTCTTGTTTAATGTAGTTGCAGCCTGTCCACCTCTGAGTTCATGTGTGCTGTTATTTCTGCCAACAGTGGGCAGCAGAGCGCTGTCTCTGAAACTGCACACAGAGTTTGGATATGGCGTCAGTTCTTCTTCAGCATCACCTTTGAGCCTGGCCTTATTTATATAAAAGAAACACCTGAAACTCTTTTACAGAAAACATTGGTCTAGATTATCAAATGACCAAGCTATGTTCTTTCACATGAAATGTCTGCATGCACTCTGCTATGAAAGCCTGTTGTTGGGGAAGTGTGTGTGTGTGTGTGTGTGTGTGTGTGTGAGGGCAGTAGGGGGGGGGGTGGAGGAAAGGAAACATCAGGACGGCTCCTGCCAACTGCCTCTGCCTGAAATGACAGAGACAGGTGCTGTAAAATCACCCCTTTATACCAGAACCCTCTCTGTCTCACACACACACGCACACACAGTCATGGACACAGTGACACATGCCGACACCCACTCAACACGCACAGTCCGCCTGCCAACACATTATTTTATTGCTCTACTTTCTAGCATGAGAGTTTCTAGACTGTAGCATCATCGGTATCTGTGTCTCCTGGAGTTTCATTCGTGCGGTTGATTCATTGTTTATAACTGTGGTACTTAATGTCCATGTTAGTCTAAACTTTTGTTTTTTTAACACGAATCATATGTCCTACAAGCACAGGAGTGTCTCTTTAGTAAAGAAGAAGCCAATGTGGTCCAAGGTTGTTTACCTTCTAAAGATCCGTATCGACCTTTAACCTGTGAGCAGACTTGCTGATAGGGTGTTGAAAGTAGCGTTGAGGAGATCTGGACTCCTTCCTCCCCCCATGTCTAACGGTTCCTGCTGGTTGTGTCTCCCCTGAGAACATCTAACCAACAAAGTAAACTTCTCACTCTGTTTTCCCTTCAAAAGTGGACAACCACTTCTCCCTGCAGCAGAGGTGCTCGCCAAAAATCAGTCATCAGTCATGGCAGTGTTTCAGTCAAATTTTAAACATAACAGACATGGCAATCTCTGCTTTGACATCACCCATGGAGCACCATATATCTTCATCTTCTGCTTTGACAGTGTTCAAAATAGCAGGAGATCAAAGAGTTCTGACTGAATGTTCTGAATGTGCGAGGGCACGACAAGGACCGCACTGGACAGGGAGGTTACGTATGCGGCCTTATGGCATGAAGGTTTAACCGGACAAGAAGGATTTGAGAAGAAAACGAGTGCTAAGCTACTTAAGACTGTAAACACAAGAGTATGCTGTGCTGTCAAGGGAGGCCTGTCGATGAAAAGAAAAAATGCTTTGCTATTTTCTTCTCAGTGTGGCAGCAGCAGATGTCAAAAGACACTGAACAGATCAGTGTGGTTCGACATCATTAGGTGTTTTAACAGAAAAACAGAGGGTAGTCCACAGTTGTAACTTATTATTCTGGAATGGTGTACATGGATGTTTGCTTCCAACTCTTTAAAGTGTAATTTCATTGTCAAGAAAGCAGTTTATCTTCAATCTAAAGTGACAGAGGTCTTCCTTAGATGTATTCGTAAGTTGTAGAATAGCTCGCTCTTAAAAATGTATACATGGCTCATTCACAGTGAACAGGAGTGTTAGTGGACTCCAATGACAACCCAACATCTCAAACCATTCCAACCAATAATGACTTTACCAATAAATCTCTAATTACACTTCATCTTGTGATGCCATTGGAGCCCAAGCTAATTACAGCTACCTTCTTCCACTAAGAATCAAGCTGTAGACTTTTCAAAGCCACCTTTCATGACTACACTGGCTAAAAAACTCAAAAGATACATTTCTGGTGTATTCCTTCAATAATTCAATATCCTGAGACCTTATCCTGAGACACTGAACAGATCAGTGTGGTTCGACATCATTAGGTGTTTTAACACCTAATGATGTAATCCACAATTGTAACTTATCATTCTGGGCTGGTGTACATAGATGTTTGCTTACAACTATATAAAGTGTAATTTCATTGTCAAGAAAGCATCTTTGCCTTAGATATATTCGTAAGTTGTAGAATAGTTCTGATATTTCTATGTGTGTGAAAGTCCTTGGGGTTTAAATTATTAGTAATTTTATATTTCCATTTTTCGGGTTTTACATATCGTCTTTCTTTATTTTCTGACTTCCTTTTCTCCCTCTTTGAAGCACTGTTGCTCAAAAAACTGTTAAATAAAGTTTACTGATTTACTTGCTCCCTTTTAACTGGTGAAGACACAGTTTCTGTCTTCACCACCAACAGCTGCCCTGCTTCTCTCTTCATCTCTCTCTCTCTCTCTCTCTCTCTCTCTTCATCTCTCTCTCTCTGTCTCTCTCTTTCTCTCTCTCATCAGCCTGTGAGTGACAGCACATGTGTTGGGGGGTACATGGGAGGGCCGCTGCTGAAATTCTAACCCCTTACCCAACGACTGTGAGACATACCCCAGTCATGGACAGGGAGGAGCTGTGAGAGACAAACGCTGAGAGAGGAACGGAGGTTGAGAGAGAGGGAGAAAGAGACCGCAAGTGCAAGAGGACAGAGAGAAGGAAAGAGAGGGACAGGCTTCAGGGTTGGAGTGTGTGGCCTTTTTGCCTAGTAGAGTCACTCAGGAGCCCAGTTCTTAGTAGAGGAGCTTCAGATCTTTCAGTCATCAGAGGTCTGGTCAGACTGAGCTTCTGGGTGCAGGTACTGAGGATGGCGGTACGGATGTTGATGGTGTGTGTGCTGGGCACACTGCTTTGTCAGGTAAGAAAAATCATCTCTTCATAGCTGCTGTCGACTAAAATTAGTAAAATATGCTGTTTTAGAGCTTTTGTGTTTGTTTTCTGTGTTTTTATCCAGTGAGACTCTAAATATATAAAAGTTAAAGTTGTCTTTATCAAGTTGATTGCAGTGTCTAACGGAAGTTTTGTGGAATTGTTAGGCTGTTGTAAAGGTACTCCACTTGTACTTGAGTTGTACCATGTGATACTGCCTGCCTCTCTTACCCTACTTTATGCATCTTGATTCAGCCTACCCCCAAACCTTTGCCCAAGAACTTTTTACTTCTGCCCCCTCAGAGTGTGATCATGTTTAGAGAATGACCTTTAGCTGCCCCGCTCTTCAAATATACAGTTTATGTCTTTACCTGAGTGATGTCGCTGATTTTCATCAATAGAGGCACTGAACTGGCTCTGCAATCAGAGGTCGTGGCAGATCTAAACATTTCAACCCAGTTGGAAAGAGGATGATGAAGTGTTTTGAGGAGGACGAGACTCCAGATGTGTACAGAGGGCTCAGGGCATCATTAGTAGCCCCTGTCGGCAGACGCCGTCGTGAGATCTAAAATGGATGACAATGTAAACTGACATATTACCAACAGCACTTCCAACCACCATCAGTCTTTCCCTCTGTTTGGAGTAGTAATGGAGCCCAGGTTGGGAGGCTGAGTGAATTGGCCTCCAGTGATTCTTGCTGTATAATTCATTGTTAATGTTGCAGATGTTATGTCGCTGTGGAAAACAATAATTCAGACCTCAGTGAAGTGTCCCTGACCTTGTCCATTGTTAAAAGTTTCTGCAAAGTTCTACAAGGAGCCTTTGTGGCTAAGTCTTCATCACAAATTTATTATTGTTATGAATTTATTATTAGGTTTTTGTGGTTCATTTTCATATTCTTTGGCAAACTGATTGTGGAAAAAAACACTGTTGTCTCTTTTGAACATGGGCGTGATTGATCACTGACATAGCCATGAGAAAAGACTGTTTGTCACAGTGATGTCAACGCCCCCAATGACAGGATGCCATCAGGACTTCTGTAATAATTTTACTTATCATCTTCCATATAGACATAGATAAATAATCCCCTGAATGACTTGAAAAACCTGTCAACCCTGAAGCATGACACCACCCCAGTCCTCAGGCTGGAGGTAGATATCGGAAAACTACTTAAGCTCTGTGTGGTGACGCTGTGGGTTTAAATTGCACCTTCAAATGCCAGAGGTGTTACAAGTCCATGGGGGGTGATAACCAAACAACAAAAAGTTTCTCTTTCAGTTGGTTTACTATGTTGTAATTTTGATTATATGGAAACAATCTGCTCCACCAAAAATCTATCGTTTAAGAATGAAAGTATGAAATATTAGTCCAGTGAAGGCTTGAAAGGTCACTCTGAAAAGTTTATAGATGACTCATTAACAGGAAACAGCAGCTTTAGTGGACTCTCAACATCTCAAACTATTCCAACCAATAATGACTTTACCAATAAATCTCTAATTACACTTCATCTCGTGATGCCATTGGAGCCCAAGCTAATTACAGCTACCATCCTCCCCTAAGAATCAAGCTGTAGACTTTTCAAAGCCACCTTTCATGACTACACTGGCTAAAAAACGCAAAAGATTCACTGTAAAAAAAAAAATGTTGATTTCATGTATACGGTTGCCGTTTTATTCCATATTTTAAAATGTCAAATCATGACAGTAAAAGACCATAAAATATGCCATTAAATATATTACAATCTTTTGTAATCTGTCTTTTTTGTACAATTGACAGTCTCTAGTATAAATGTATAATAATATAATGTAGAAATTCCCTTAAAATGGCGTATAAAATATGTTTTGAAATATGACTGTGTTATTGTATACACGAAAACACAGTCATACTTCATGGCATATTTTATAGTCTTTTACTGTAAAATCTACAGACATTTTAAAATATGGAATAAAGTAAGAAAAAGGGTCTCAAGATACATTAATTGAAGGAACGAATCTTTTGCGTTTTTTAGCCAGTGTAGTCATGAAAGGTGGCTTTGAAAAGTCTACAGCTTGATTCTTAGTGGAGGACGGTAGCTGTAATTAGCTTGGGCTCCAATGGCATCACGAGATGAAGTGTAATTAGAGATTTATTGGTAAAGTCATTATTGGTTGGAATAGTTTGAGATGTTGAGAGTCCACTAAAGCTGCTGTTTCCTGTTAATGAGTCATCTATAAACTTTTCAGAGTGACCTTTCAAGCCTTCACTGGACTAATATTTCATTCAAAATTACAACATAGTAAACCAACTGAAAGAGAAACTTTTTGTTGTTTGGTTATCGCCCCCCCATGGACTTGTAACACCACACAGAGCTTAAGTAGTTTTCCGATATCTACCTCAGTAGTGATATCCTATTACCGTAATATTTGAAAAAGTTATACTATATTTATTATGGTAAAATTCTGGCAACCACAGCTGCCAGTTTTTTACTGTAAAAACAACAGTTTCTTTTTTATAGTGTTGAAAGAGGACAAATTGGTGCATGCTAATCAACTGCTAAAAGCACACATATGAGAAAGTTAATTGTTGTGTTATTTCTGGAAACAGACAATACACAAACATTTTGGGCATGGCTTCTATTCTGTTACATTTATGACACAACTGTTACAAATTCTATTAAAAAGATTACCCAAGTGAAATTAATTTAACCATCAGCAGCTCAATCCAGTCCGAAGGCTTTGATCACCTGACATCTTTCAGCAGTGCTCTTTTCATGTTCAGTAAACTGGTGTTGTTTTGACTCGGACAGCGTTCAGGTCTGCGAGGCGTATGTTGTGGTGAAGAGTGGGCAGCAGCAACAGCTGTTCCCAGATGCATACGTGATGCCATTTGTCCCGCTCTGTAATCCCCCTTGCGGAAAGAGGAGTGGGCCGCTCCTGGACCATGAAATCGGGTACAAATCAAGAGTCTGTAGCGGCAGCCAGCTGCCGCTGAGGTCTCACTCATCGGAAACAATCAGTCAGAGGATTTAGAGTCTGAATCACAGGTCCTGCTGGGCACGGATACCTGCAGGCTGTTTTACACTGACTAGGGTTACAGAGGGAGCAAAGGGCGGAGAGACAACTTCCAGATCATAAAATGTAGTCGACTGAAGTCAATTTACATTCCTTTTTATTTTGCCTCGTTATTTTTCACAGACAGACACAGTGTGGTGAGTGACAGCTGATGTTTTAGTGGTCAGGCACAAGAATAGGCCAGAAGCAATGTCATGATGGGTTTGTCACTTGTGCCATTTGGTATCCCTAATGAATAAGTCAATTAATCCATGTAGAGAGGGAAAAAGGGGCAATCTTTGGTTATCACAAAAAGACCTTTTATAGTTGGAAATCTTAGGATGTCTACTAAAACTCTAGAGAGTTCAAGAGAGTTTAAGAGGTTAATGTTTAAACAGTTTTGTTTTGACTCCTTCAAATTAACAGAATGTGTCTAATGATGTTTTTTTGCCCAAAAATGTGTCGAGCTTCTGTACTGGGAAAGTGGAGTTAATCGATTCACTCCTCCATCCTCTATTATGTAAAGAAGTGATTATCTTTAATTTATTTAACCACGTTAGTCAGATGACATTGTGGGGTTTTTTTTCGACTGAGTCGCACTTGTAGTCACGGTTTAATATTATAACCTTGCTCAGCATTCCTAGAGCTCAGACATCTGCTCCAAGGGGGACTCACACTTGTAGTGGCACCATAAATAGGGTCTCCATGCCCATGCCAGGCAGCCATGACTTAGCAAAGAGTAGGGGTGTGGGACCAGCACTGTTGAATGTCTATGTCTGAGGACCGGTAACAGAAGTGACCAGAGGGACACCTGTGTGACCTCTAGCCCTGTGACCCAAGGGGCTGTCAGGCATGTGGCAGTCATCACTTCTCGTCTGGACAGTATTTTCTTGACTTTTTTGAGCAACTGATCCACTCACACCTACAGTATGTGGAGAGGAGACACTAAGGCCGGTAGAGATTTAGATCCTCACAGCTACAGCTGGCCTCTCTCAGGGGGGTGCTTTCACTCATAAATTTAAATGTTGCAAGATGGCAAACAGCATTTTTGTAAAATGTTTCACTTACTAAAAATGTCACAGTAAGCCTGACAAGCTGGCAAGATCCGTCACAGTTCTTTCTTTTACATTTCTCCATGTAGCATGGTGTAAACATTCCCCACTCCCTCATACCATTCATTATTTTTTGCAACATGTGACAAGAATACCTTTCACTTTTATAAAAAAAAAAGGCTCCAAAACTTTGCATGCATAATAGGATGGACAACTGTACCGGTGTATGAATGTGTGAGCATTTGGACCAATAGAAATATTCATGAGTCATCAGTCAACATTCATATGTCATGAGGTTTAATGCATTTTCAGCAGTGGCTGAAATTTAACAGAATGCTGTCTACCATGTGACAATATATTCTAGTTCTCCAAAGCCAACATCAGGGAGGTAAAACTGAACTTTCCCGAACTCGGGAAACATTCGGTTCTTGCTGTGAGGGCATATCATCCCCAAACAAGCTGTCCATGCTTCTGTGAGGGCCCGAGGTGAAAGGCCAAGCTGTAAAGGTTTCTGGGAAAAGCCTCTAAAACAGTTAATCTGTGTGGGGTGTCATCGCTCAGCCTGTCAGAAAAGGCACTCATTGGTCTAATTGGTAACATGACACTTTGGTTGTTACCGCATCTTGGTCTGGTAAAGACATTATAACAGAAGCAGATACTTAGTGGAGCCACTATCCAAAAGTGTCTGAGTTGAAGGGAAAGGACAAGACAAGGAGGTGTGTGAAGTAAAAATGTGTTTTTTATTATCTGGTGGTTGAACACTTTCTGACTCCCTTAATGTTTTATGTTCTGGAAAAACACTTTGTTGTTGTGGTTTGCTGGTGTTGCTGGTGTACAGTATGTACAACTTTTACTGTTCAGGTGGTCACATTAGTCACGTTAGAACACCGTGCTTTCATCTCCAAATGTTTTTGGATTTCTTGAATTCTTTAGGGTTGGGTCTGAAGTTACTCCATCGACCAGTCTGTGGTCATAAGACTGGTCGATGGAGTAATCGCCATTGACAATATTGCCTTTTATTATTATGTGGTCATAAGACTGGTCGATGGAGTAATCGCCATTGACAATATTGCCTTTTATTATTAAAATACTTTTTACAAAATACAATATTTACTCTTAGTGGATACAGAAATGTACAAGAGAAATATAAATGATCAGAAATAGAAAATATTCAACCATATTCAATATAATTCAACCAACTTTTAAGCATTTTTGGTCTCTACACCCAACCCCTCAGAGCTCAATCGTAAGGCCATCACACACATTGCAAATGTAATAGCACAGGACATCACAAACCCCCTCAATCACCACCTCACTGTACTGCCCTCTGGACGCAGGTACAGATCCCTGAGGCGCTTTGGGAAGAGCCTGCAGCCATAGTAGCTCTGAACAGGGTGACTTGCTGTTTTGAGTGAAATGTTTCATTCATGTCCCCCTCAGGATGAATTATATTCCTCAACCTTTCTAGCACCATCATTTGGTTAACATAATAATAACACAATATTAATACTTTATGACCAAATACCTATAAAGCTATTCTCATCATCCAGCCATACTGTTAGCATGCTAACATACTGAACCAACACGTGTCAGCATTTAGCACAGGCTAACAGAAACACTAACATGGCTGTAGATTCTTATTAAACACAAAGCAGCAAATTCTGAACTCTTTCAAGCAATTCATCTCATATAGTACACTGAAGACTCATATTGTTGGATTGCTCTAATTAATTTGAACATATTCATCACTCATTCAGACTTTCCTGTTGTTCTTTTGGTGAATATTGTAAAGTGTGGCGTACTGGAGAAGAGTTGTGCAAAGTGTGATGAACTTACATACTCTCACTTGATCTGCGCCTCCCTGTGTGCACAAATCCGGCAAACTTAGAAAGTGCTATACTTGGAAATACAACTGTTATGCAGCTGTTATTGATGTTGAGGTTAAGCAGCCATGTGTGCTATGCCAGTGGAAGTTTGAGAGCTCACAAATGCAGAAGCATTAAGTGTGGAAGTAGAGTGGATTGCTATAAGGATGAATCTTGTATGGGTGACATGCGTTGCTGGAATGTGAGTGTAAACATCACTAGACTACATCACTAGGTCTACAAAAAGTTAAATAGGTAGGGGTCGAGAATATAGAACAGTCTAAGATTAGCCTGCCCTCTGACTCGGCCTGCAGATGCCAACCATGGCTACCATTCCTCCCTGTACTGTCCAGCAACGTGCCAAAGGATCAGTATATCAAATCACCCGCCCCAGAGACAGGGCAGGGATCACAGGCCATTCACAAAATATTCACAATTTCATCCACAGATCCATTATTTAGCTGATTTATTTATAGCTTGCTTAAAAATCTATATCAACATTCAGTTATATTTAAGTAAAAACATAAAGACGAAACAGACAAAGCCTATTTCTGGTTCTATGTACTAAGCCTTTGATTTGTTTAACATATGGGAAATAATGCTAAACACAGTGAATTCCCACAGAGAAGACGGAAGCAACTCACGGAAATGTGTATATATGCTTATGCGTGGGTGGGTGTTTTGTTGATGCATGTATGTCAGCATGCGTGTGTGTGAGAAAGCACATATATGAGTGCGTCTGTGGAATTCCTACAGCAGAGCAGATCCGTAAGGTGACCCCAAACTCCCAGTCAGGTGCAGAGCTGAGCATAAAGGGGAATTTGTGAGTGTGAGCGGGAATGCGGGTGGGAAAGCGCAGGATCTAAATCCATAGTCGACAGCTGGTGTGTGTGAGTGTGCGTCTCACATGTGTGTTGTGTGTGTGTGTGTGTGTGTGTGTGGGTGGGTGGGTGTATTTGTGTGAACATAGTCAAGACAGACAGCAATGTGGTGAATGAGAGCTTGTGAAATGAACATGAGTGTTTGTGCTTCCATGTCCTGAGATGAATTTGCACCCAGATCAAAGGAAGCTGACAAAGACGTGTATTAGTGTGTGAAACCCGAAGCTGTGGCCCTGCATCCCTTCTGCCCCTGAACAATCACATGGATTCGACATTACAGACAACCTCAGTGCTACAGCTAGCTTACACCCATTCCATCAAGCTACTGGGAATGTTATAGCACCAAGGGAGAGACGCCTGACATGATTTCAAACAGCTGCAAATGTCTAGAATGACATAATTTGTCTCTATTCCATGAAGGAGAATTAGAGGAATCAAAAAATGCACTTCCTGTGATCTGACTTCCTGAGATACATTCTATCTCCACGTGTGATTAGTGGAGTGTGATGTGTGCTAATGTCTAATTAACTGCATGTTCCTGTCACTTTCTTTTGTGAGTTTCATGAGGTGATTGTTGTTTTTCCTTCAGGTGTGGAGCTCTGCAGAACCTCAAAGCAATGAGGAAGAGCTGCATGTTCGGACCCTTTACCCATGGAGGAATCAAGGCAAGGGAGTGGTCAGGGTGAAGAGGGACTGGATCATCCCTCCTATCAGAGTGCTGGAGAATAGCAAGCAGGTTCCTGAAGACCTTGTCCAGGTAACAATGTCATTTAAAGACTCCATTCAGGTGCCCATATGTACATTTCAACAGATTTTGCTTGCTGTAATCATTCCTCCTGTTGAAGCTGGTCAGTAAAAGATCCCTTAGAAAATCTGCTTTCTATGCATACAAGTGAAGATTGACAACATCCACAGTCCTTGTTCTATGTTCCATGGTCTTTTTTGTGGTGGTGGTGGTGAGTGGAGGAAATCTCAGAGCTATTTGTTCAGGCAGTGAGAGAGCGTGAGACAGAAACTAAGAGCAGGGGTCTCAAGCCAAAAACATGATAGTTGGCAACCTTGGCTAATATGAGACTTCAGCAGTCTGACTTTGACAAATTAAGTGCATTTCTAAAGTCACAGTCTGTTTAATATTCTACTGAATACTGTCCAGGGAAAGAGCAAGAGTCAATGCCTTTCCCATTCACGTACATTTCATATACAGTCCTGATGATGACAGGCAAATTTACCACTCAAATGATTTTGTACAACGGTCCCTGATTTCAGACAAAAGTGGACAAAAGCAGACATTTCATTTCTAGACATATTTTCAAACAGTATGTTGTCTTGTCTTGTAATATTCCAAGAAAAGACATCTGTCTGCTGAACATAAAGCTATCTATTAGATGAGGCTACTGGAGTGTAAACTTCCTCAAATCCAAGAGAGCAGGACGAAGCTGCTTATGTTACCTATACAATACACTCTGATATAGCAGCATACAGAACCAGCTCTCACACAGTGAGGAACTACTACACACTGGATGTGCTAGAACAAGTCTTTGTTTAATGTAGCCTGTAACCTCACAAAATAATGTAGTATGAAGTGCTCCTTGTCCTTCAAAGTAACACTACTGTGGATAGCATGTGTTGTGAGCAGCTGCTGGCTTGACCCTTAGTTGGATTTCCGAGCTCAGTTTAACAAGGTTCCAAAGTTTTAATGACGCACACAAGATTTTAGTCAAGAACAAACAACTTATATGAAACCTGAGATACGGAGGACATACATGAGAACAATGAGGGAGTCATAAGATCTCTAGGTTGGTAACAACAGTTGGGATGAATACAATTTAGTTAGCTTAACAGGCTTGTTCAACTCCCGGGTCTCCCAGTTCAGTCAGTTCAAGTGTCCTTAGGCAAAAGACAAATTGCTCCCAGTGGGTGAATGTGGCATGTGTTTTCAAGTGCTTTGAGTGGTCAGTAGACCAGAAAATTTATAAATAGTCCATTTAATTTGCTTGACGTGCTAATGTCTGCAGCCTAAATTAGACAGGCAAACACTGTGCCATCCATTCCATACACTTTTACACTTATTGCTATTTTTGTTTTTTTGAGGGTTAAAAAAAACCCATCCAAACTCTTAATGTACCCTACAACAGCCGCATAGGCCATAGACACTACATCTCTGCAATGCCTAGTTATGGTCACTATGCTAATTGCTAATTGGACAATCAATCTGTGTTGAAGAGTTTTAGCTAACAATCAATTGTAGCTGAGGAAGCAAAAGGGGGACTTAAAGACAGGCAGGTCCTAAATTTTTTGCCTAACAAAATACGTACAAGTAATAATAATACATGGGCTATGGTGAAAATTGGACTGTTTAAAGAAGGTTTGGATGGACTGTATAAAGCGAATACTGAATCCGGTTAAACACAGCACAATACAGCCATTCGCTCTTGATTGTAATTCTTCATCACAGATGATGACCAAAATCATGTCTAATGTAAATGTTGTGTTAAGGCTGTTATAGACCACTAGCAAGTGCATAAATCCTACCGTACAAGGAGAAATATTGAGCCACTTTTATATGATGTGATGAAAATGCAGCAGAGACCATATGTCTAAGACAGTGAATGCAAAATGCATAAAATATAGACGTTGAGCTATTATTAATTCAGAATCTCATTTCCTGTCATAAATCAAAGCCCTTAAACACTTAAACAGCTTAAACACTCTTGTGTCAAGGACCCCAATTGTCAACATACTCACATCTGGTGTTAGGACATGTGATTTACAGTCCTCCTCCCTACTTTCCCATGAGGTTGTGGTGATCATCTACTTCATCTCCCCTCTCTGTCTAGATCAAATCGGACAAAATTTTTACAGGTGAGGTGATCTACAAGTTAGAGGGACCGGGGGTGGACCAGGAGCCCAAGAATCTGTTCGAGATCGATGATAAAACAGGAGTAATCAGGAGCAAGCGACCGCTGGACAGAGAGAAATACAACAGCTTCACGGTAAGAGTGCATTTATGAGAGTAACACTTAAATCACCCAGACACTTGAAATGTGTTTTACAACAACCAACAGAAGTACTTAACACAGAGTACAATGCACTCAAGACCTTACACAACATTTTTTGTAAGCATGCGTCCATGTTTTTGTCTTTAAAGCATACATCAGTGTCTCAGACGCTAGCACAAACAGCCAGAGGTCAGTTTCTGAGGGCCTTTATGGGCATCTTGGGAGACACTTCAAAATGTTTCAGACCAGATGACTGTGATGTAACCCATGATGCTAAACCAAACATCCTGCACATTTCTTTCTGCCATTTCCAGCATATGCCCATACCACAAATGCAAATGTTTCCATGAGGTTTGTGACATTTTTCTGTTGTATCTCTGTGTGTGTATAGCTGAAAGCTTTTGCGCTGTCCCCCAGTGGAGAGAGACTAGAGAATCCTACCACCATAGAGATAGTGGTCTTGGATCAGAACGACAACAGACCTGCCTTCACTCAGAGTCAGTTTGTTGGCACTGTCCCTGAGTTCTCAGTCCCAGGTACATCTATCTGTTACACACTTCATTACAAACTTTGAATTTTATGTCTTCTTGAACCACAATGTTCTTAAATTTCTAACCCTACACCAGCACCTAACAATAACCCCCAGTTTAAAGCTCCTATAACGAAGATTTTTATATTAACCATGGATCACATGTGATGTGTATGTGAAATATGTTCACCTGGACTAGAGATAGATGTGATACAGATAATTATTACCTGATTGTGTAGTTCTTCTCAGCTCTACATTTACAACTCTTCATGTTTTGACATGACATGAGTCTTTCAGCTCATTGTTTTGTTTTGTTTACAGCCCACAAACTGTATTACTTTACTTTTAGCAGACAGACAAAGTTAGAGACTAGCTTGTGAATAATGTGGTATTGGTGGAAACCAACAGAGCTAAAACAGAGTGAATACTGGAGTGACATCTGTTGTAGCAACTATTTGCAGGTTCAGTGCAGTTTTGTGTACTTTATGGGCAATGCTAATGTCACAACAGTAGATCAGAAATGAATGACATCAAATAAATGGATATGCATGTCAACAAAGTCAATTGTTCTCACCTAGAGACATATTGTCTTTCCATTTTCAGAACAGTACGCTGAAGGTTTGTTAAATGTTTTGTAAAGTTTGACATTCTTTCAGAGTCCTGCAGCCTCAGCACGTCACATATCAGTGATTCATTCTGACAGATCTTTCCAGCTGATCGAAGCTTTCATTTACTTTTGACAGGCACGTCAGTGATGTCAGTGTCAGCCACTGATAAAGATGACCCAATGACAGAAAACGCTTTTCTGAGCTACTCTATCATTGGCCAGGAGAGCATTCCTGCCAACGCTGTTACCAAGACTATGTTTGGTATCAACAACCAGACAGGAGCCATCTACACAAGAGATGTAGGCCTGGACCGAGAGGTAAAATGCAGGTTAAGTTGCAGATTTTTGCAGATCATCATAATGTAGTTCATTTCACTAAGATGTGCTGTATTCTGTCCCAGGTGGTGAAGGGTTTCCGGTTAAAACTGCAGATTGCTGATATGGGGGGCATGGGACTAACAAGTGAAGGTGTGGCAATCATACATATATCCGATATCAACAACCACGCCCCACAGTTCAGCCCTGACTCGGTGAGTTTCAGACAGCAACATATGAGGAATGTTTTCTACTGTCATTTAAAGCAACATTGTGTAGAAATTGATATTTTTACGATTTAGCGTCCACAGTTTCAGAATGTAATACCACTGCGGTAAATATGGACAGCTGCACATGTGTACTTGTTATGATTATGTTACTTATGATCAAAAATTAGCTAGTTGACAACTTTGCTAACAGCCAAGCAGCAAGCATGTGCAACAACCCAAGACATAACAACCAACTAATATAATTTACTGGTCCAACAGCAAGAATCCCAGCTCAGCATCTGTCTTTGAGCCTTTTATTTCACAAAGCTCTCACCAACGACTAAAATTCAGTCCCAGATTTACTCTTGTCTGGTGGCCTCTCGCTCGGTCATTCTCTTTTTCTCTTCTTAGCTTCCTCCATCATCCTCTTCGCCTCTGCCAGACTCTGCCTCTGCTAAGCCTGGTTACATGGCCAGCTTGCCTGGCTCCACTTCTGGTGCCCATTTCAGGGTCAGCATTCCCCCACGCCCTAGGCCTGAAAATATCCTTTTCCCAGCTGCCCAAAACGCCTGTGGTACCAGTGTAAACACCAACACTCCCCTGGTGCTCTGTGATCACAGTCCAGGCAGCCCGGCTAGCTAACAAACTGAGTGAACATCAGCTAGCAGCAGCTATAGTTCGCAGCAGTCTACTTTACTGTCCATCAGGAATTTTCTCCAAAAAATATGACCCAGTTTCGCCAAAATCAGTGAAATAGTTGGCGGTGCCTTAGTGCCTTAAAGTGTTCTTCTTGCAGGAGATCAGACCCGGAGCACAAAGTTACATAGTTATAATAATAATAATACTAATAATGTTGCTTATTTTGTTACACTGTTTACAAATCTTTTGATCTGTGTTTTGTGTTTGGTGCCTGTAGTACAGTATGATAGCAGTGGAGAACAGGAAGGACTATGAGATTGGCCGGGTGAATGTGACGGACAAAGATGATCATGGAACACGAAACTGGGAGGCCAAATACTTCATTTCCAACGACCTTGATGGAAACTTTGCCATCAGTACGGATCCTGCCACCAACGAGGGTGTTCTGACGGTGGTGCAGGTACAGTTTGCTGATGTGTTGTTGAGTTAAGAGTGTGAAGCAGGGGCTGTGGTGATCGTTGAACATCCATCACACATTGTGGCTGGATGTTTGGTTTCATCCATTTATATTGAGAGATCAAATGTTTGGGCTCGTGCCAAGCGTCTAAAGTCACCCTGACAAATTTAAGTGGATAATGAGACAAATGATTTCCATCAGCTTTGTTCTTCGCCTTGGCTTTATGATCCGTTCTTTTATCTTCATATTAATCACTTTTGTCGATATTGCTGATATTCTGCATTGCACACACAACCAAGGATAAGAGCAATGGATGGCATCCAATATAATAATTCACACAATGGCAGACAATCAGGTCAAAACAGGTTGCTGTGAATGTAGAATTGCTTTGAGCCACAAACAAGGTTTTTTGGGAGACAACAATAATCTATTTCTGTTCTTTAGGACTGTTCAAGAGTACATCATTCACAATAAATCTGATATACCTTTATTTTACATCACAATTAAAAGTTTTCCTCAAGAGGTTTTCTAGATTCAAGCTTATGGTTCACAAATGTTGACTGATCTGTTGAATTTTTAAAACGGGTGGTGTTGCCCTTTAAAATAAAAACATGTTTCGAGTTTGAGGGCGTCAGACACAATTCAACACTACCATCTAGTGGTTGATTTTATACTACAAGTTAATCAGACAAAGGTGGTTATTTGGCTGTTCCTAGGTTGGGAAATTAATTTGATATAGATTTATCATTAATTCTTTATTATCTTTATCATGCAGCCTTTGGATTTCGAAGCACGGAATGAGTACACCCTGATTCTGTTGGTGGAAAATGTCAATCCTCTGAGCAACAAGGCTCCCAACCACCCAGTGAGCACCGCCACAGTGGTGGTGACTGTTGTGAATGAGAATGAAGCACCACATTTCAAAGAAGACCCCATACGGATTGTGGTGCCTGAGTCTGTGGTTCCTGGGACTTTACTGAAAAGCAATATTGCCATTGACCCTGATAACTCTGACCTGAGGTATGATACAAAATAAGAGGAGTATTTTTGTGGTTTTTTTTAAGAAAGCAAGTAAACTACTTACAGTTTTCCTCTACTCTTTGTGGCAGGTATGAGATCAGCAGAGATCCTGAGAGGTGGCTGGACATCAACAGAGATACAGGAGACATTACTACCAGGACAGCCTTTAACATGCGGTCTCCACATGTTAGAAACAACATCTACAATGCTGTTGTCAAGGTTACAGGTTAGTTAATGTACTTAATCTGCCAACCGGAAATAAATCTATAATTTACCCTGTATGGCATGTTTTACCCCTCTTCTAAGTAAAAGGTTGTTTTACTTACTAACTTATATCTTCTGTATGTGGTCCTGTGCAGATGCTGATGGTGTGTCAACCACTGCCACAGTGATCATCACACTGAAGGAGACCAATGACTTCCCCCCTCAGCTCTTCCCTCTCAGTGGCTCTGTATGCAGGGATGCAGGCCGAACAAGTTCTGGTCTGATTGTAACTGCTGTGGATGAAGACTTTCCTCCACATGCTGCACCCTTTACCTTTGAAATGTCTGGTGATCTGCCAATCAACTGGACTGTTAATCCCGTCAATGGTAAGGAAAGAGAATTAGGTGTGAGGGAGGGGCGAGAGGCGTGGTGTCTACATTAAAACTCACTCCTTTCTCCATTTCCCCTCCCTCTTCAGGTACTCATGCCATGCTTCAACCCCTCGTGGAGCTGGAGGCAGGAGAGTATGTGGTCACAATGTTTGTGTCAGACTCTGGCAATCCAGTTCTGAGTGCTTATGCTCAGGTCAATGTCACTGTGTGCCTGTGTGACTCCTTTGGAGATTGTAAGTCTGAGGCGGGAGCTCTCCTCGGCTCGAGTGTGGGAATCAGCTTCATCGCTCTCATCATCATCATGGCCTGTATTGCACTCCTACTGTGTAAGTCTCATCTTAAAGCCGTTATTCAGTCTTTAAAAATAAAAGACAAAACAAGTTTTGAAGATGTTACTTTGAACTGTGATAGACATTTTTGTGTTTTCTATGATTTTGTAGACGATAAACCAATTAATCAAGAAAACACCCATCAGATTAATAGATAATGGAAAAAGAAATATAGTAAACACTAATTCATTAATACTTGATGATTGTTTGCAGTGCTGCTCCTCCTGGCTGTGGCGGTGACCACCTGTGGAAGACGGCACCATATCAAGAAAGGAACAGGTCTGCTCGTCGGGGAATCAGAAGACGATATCCGTGACAATGTCTTCAACTATGATGAGCAAGGAGGGGGCGAGGAGGATGAGGTAAGAAAGTCAAGCTAAGATGGATGCTGGAATCATGGAGTTGTGGATACAGAATATTTCTGAAAGGTTTGACCTGAGGTTGGTGTGAGTGTGTCCCCACGGAGTCTGATATATTCACCTTTTTATAGTAGTTTTGTTTTGTCTGTTTGATATTAATAGTAATGTATTCCTCTCACCTTGCAGAACGCCTTTAACATCGACCTTCTGTGGAATCCCCATGATGCACCTTCAACCCCGGGGCTCTACTACCCTGGTGTTCCTCGGGGAAAGCAGCCCCTCAGAAAGGATGCCCCGCATAACCTGCCCTCACCTACCTACCCACGGAGGCCTCCTGCAGATCCCACTGACATTGAGGACTACATCAATGATGTGAGAGGCTTCTACCATAACACTGTTTAAAAAAAGTGTATTGTAAAGGTCCAAACAATAACGTTAAGATCTACATAAGGGGATATCCACCACCAAAACTCAAAATAACATAACAGGAATTTACTCTCTTTGACAAGCGTAATAGACAGACTGACACTGGACAACTAAATATAGGATTTGTATGTTTTCTGTTGCTGTTAAAGGTTTGTTTAGACCTGTAATTCCACCCGTTTAGGACTTCAGAGACTGAAAATAAAATAAAAAAAAAAACACATTATGAGAATAAATTATGTCTATTTACAATTAAAAGTGCATTTCAGGGAATTTGCTTTACCATTATCAACTAAAAGTCTTGTAAATCTCTCCCTTAAGGGCCTGGAGGCTGCAGACAACGATCCTAATGTGCCTCCATATGACACAGCCCTGATCTATGACTATGAGGGAGAGGGCTCACTGGCAGGCAGCCTCAGCTCAATCGCTTCAGGCAGCTCTGATGGAGACCAAGACTACGACTACCTCAACGACTGGGGACCACGCTTTAAGAAACTGGCCAACATGTATGACCCACGTTAAGGTGGACATCACCCCACAGAAAGAAGACCTGTGTGATTCAGCAGAAGTTAGGGACACAGATCATGCCTCAGGTGTTTTTCTGGACAAAAAAAAAAAAAAAAAAAATCGATTTTAGTCCAGGATGAGATTCAAAGGGTGCCAAGGGAAAATAAATGCTATGCAAAACCATGGGCCTTTAATCTAACGTGCCTTGGGTTTTATTGAGGAACATTTGGACATGACCGACAGAATGGCTCTTTGCAAAGTTTTGTGGTTAGCTCGGGAGATGTAAATGAGATAGTAAAATCGTGTGTTGACATGATCAGCCACAAGGAGAGGCGCTGTGCATGGTACAAGGCAGACAGAATTGTGTGTTGAAATGATTGTCCATGTCTGGTTTTGTTTATCCTCAGACTTGGATTGCTCACTAATGATGCGTACGCCAAGTCTGAAATATAAGAAAACCTTTTGAAATGTATTTCTTTTTTTTATATAAGTGATTATTTTGTAAGATAAATTTACTTTGTTATTGATTTTGTTTTGTTTTTCTTTCTCGTCACAAATCCTCCATTCCAGCCTCCGTTGATCTTTTTGGACTCTCAGCACAAAATATTACTCCACAAAACAAAACATACTGTACCACACAATATTCTGTGATCTCATTGTTTGGAGATGAATTATGTTTTTTTTTTTTTTTAATATGTTCATTAAATTGAAGTTTTACTGGTGTCTACAGAATAAATGTAAATGTTTTATTTACTGTGTGTATTGTTCATATCAAATAAGTCCCTCTTCACAGGCTGTACTACGCTTACACATAATTCATACACACACAAATACTACATGAAGAGCAACACAATATTTAAATAAAACTTTATTTTAATATTTCGCAACATCATCCTTTGGAGTGTCACATTCACATTGTGGCAATCAAACCGATAAACAGCCCCTAATACAAGATTTTTTTTTTCAAAGAAAACACTAACTCAACCTGTTCCATCTATTCAGTCAATCTGTATGTGGAATAATATCTGCCACTTAATCATCAACATGACAAATGATTTCATATTTGGGCCTTAAAGGGGTATTTCAAAATGCAAAATGTTTCTTCACAAGTGCACACTATTAGGTATAAATGTCCACTGCAATCTACAACAATCCGTTCTAATTACAAACAGCAGCTCACTTGAAAATCAAACAATAACGTGGACCTCAATGTGTTTGTGTAGATGTGAGTCACTTGAATCCAAACCTGTATATGCTCTGTTTCGTGTATTAACACACAGTGTTTGGGAATTATAAGACATAATTGTTGATTGCACATACAGTAAATGTTGATTGGAGGGCTTTGGGCTTAATATACACTTTAGGCTATTGAGTAACATCCTGTTTAAATAGAGTTTCAGGGCAAAATAATGTGGCTGTGCAGCAAACACATGAGAGAAAATGATGAAATTGTTCCCAAATAATCATTCTCAAAGTTGCACTGGCTTGTTTAGACCTGATCTGATTATCTAAAATTAGAAAAGGTCTGGATGGATTGCAGAGTTTTAAAAAACTTAGATGATTTCACTTTCAGGCTTATAAAGCTTATAAAATTCAGCTAGCCCCTGATGACCCCGCAAAGCGCAGCAGCTGGGAAATAATTCTGAGACAATACATTTAAAGATCAGACCAGCTGTGGATCCACGTCGTCTTCTCTTTGTTTACGGGGAGGTGGTTGAGGTTCGTCTTCTCCTGTGTCTTGTTTGTCCCTCTCAGCCTCCACCCAGCTCTGTGGGACGATCATCTTCTTGGGCCCGTGTGGCGGTGGACCAAGCAGGGCTTCAATGTCATCGTAGTTCACCACCTCACGCTCTAACAGTGCATTGGCCAACTGGAAAGAAAGACCCCAAATAGTTTTAACAATCTAACATTAAACAAAGAATACTGATGGCAGAAGGCCTCAGTATGATAAAAATGTACGATCACAGAAGGAAACAACTGACCAGTGTCAGCTTGTCTCTGTTGTCCAGTAGCAGCTTCTCTGTGTGCCTGTAAGCACGGGCTATCAACATGTTAGCCTCCTGAAAGACAAACAAGTCCTGTCAAAACTACACTTTGTGCAACAACAGGGAGGTGATACAGTACAGTAACAGCTAATAACATTACGGCAAAAGCTAAAAACACAATACTTTAAAAGGTGATAACCAAAACTCATTCTGTTGACATTCACAGTCCCAATATGGGGCAGAGAACAGAGAACTAATCCAATTTTAGAAACCCACGTGGTCCATCTGCTGCTGCAGGCCCTGGCTGAAAGGACGGCGCCCAATGGCACCTTGCTCCTCTGTGTCTGGGAACGAGACCTGGCCGACACTGTCACACATGCCGTACTGCTTCACCATAGAGTAGGCCACACGTGTCACTTTACGCAAGTCATCTTGAGCTCCTGGGGACACGCAGTGGGGATAATGAAGACCAGGTTACACTGCAGTGTCTATATTTAGATGTTCAGCATAAATTTGCATTGTAGATACTTGGATTGAGTGTCGGTCAGTAGAAAACACATTTCAATTTATCAAACTAATGAGCAAATTTAAGTGTAAAGGTCGGGATAATGCACTAAAAAACCCTTCATGAATAAGTTCAGATACAGTACAATTCAGTACAGATCGTTACCACTGTTGTTTCCCTGGTTTGATCTATTTTCTAGTTTGATTCTAAAATTTCTTGTAATTGTTTCATCTCATGGAAAACAATCTCACATCATATCAGGAATTTAAAAAAAAGAACAATAAAACTTGGTAAGTAGAAATATACAATTTAGAGTTTACACTTTAAGGTCACATGTTATATTGATGTTTTTCTTCTTTCCTTCAATAATTGCTATTTTAAACAATATATAAAAACAGTACATTTCACACACCAAATGTATCACTAAAAATTTGAAATACCTTTGGCCCTAAAAGAAGAATAACTCAAAGGAATTTTTGTTTGTTTGTTTGTTTGCTTGTTTGTTTCTTTTGTTTCTTTCTTTCAGGTGTCTTTTTTGCAAACCCATGCATTTCATGCATTGCTTCTATTTTTAATAGGACTTTGTACAACCTAAAAGCATGAAAGATCATTTAAAGATATACAGTAGTCCTCTCATCTCTTGTGGTAGATAAACCCAAGCATGTATAAGGAAATTATGTGGAAGAAAAAAAGTGAGAGCAGTTCACAGGAAGAAGGTGACATAGTAGATGGAGCGTACCTGTTGTAACCTTGTTAAAAGTGATAGCCTCAGCAGTTCTTCCTCCCAGAGCCATACACATCCGCTCAAACAGCTGCTCCTTGGTGAACAGGTACTGGTCACGGGGCAGGATCTGAGCAAATCCCAGAGCTGCGTTAGTCCGCGGGGCAATGGACACCTGAAAAACACACCACACGATCCATGTGACTTCAAAAGAGGTTAAAACTTTTATTCTTTTTTTAAAATGTCTGTTTCGGGCTTGTTTTCAAGGCCTTTCTGTTTGTCCTAACATTTTCTTTATTGTCTATCACACACTGTATGAAATGTTTTTTTAAGTAAGACTTCCTTCACTGACTCAGTCAATACTAGAATGAGACCCTTGACCTCAGTGGTCCTCATTCATAATTCTGGAGATTGATTGTGGCCAATCTGGCAACCAATAACAATCTACATGTGAATTGAGTGTTTAGTGCTTAGTTTGATGTCCTGATCAGTCTGGTTTTTAATCAATAGTCAGAGAAAGAGAAAAGAGACCCGAGGTAATTTGTTCAACCTTGAGATAATAAATAGTTTTTACATCTATATAAATTTCCAAAAAGAACCACTGATTACAATAAAGTTAAAAAAAGGAGAATAAAAAAGAAGAAATGACAGATGACAATGTGAAAAATTGTTAGATGCACAGCCTTGGTAGAAGTTTCCCAAGTGCTCCTCTTGAATCATTTCTTTAGACGTGTGTAGAGTTTAATGGCATCTAGAGGTGAGAATGTAGATTGCAACCTTATACAAGCATGCAGAATCTACGCTGGCTGCCAAACTTGCAAAAAACATGTGTGTTACCTTCAATACTGCCTCTGTGTGCTCAAGTAGCCATCCCACTAAAGCGTGTCCAGACTCATGGAAGGCAACTATCCTCTGCTCCTCTTTCGACAGGATCTTACTCTTCTTTACACTTCCTGAAGACACACACAGATTTGTCACATTTTGCCACAGTGACAACTGAGACATATGAAATGAATTATTTATCCCCACCACTTGTACCTGCTATTACTCTCTCCACTGCATACTCAAAGTTAAAGGTATCGATGGACTTGTAGCCCTCTCTGGCAGCGTGCAGGGCAGCTTCGTTACAAATGTTCGCAATGTCTGCGCCTGCAGAGACAAAGAGAAGCGGCGACAGAGATTCATGATTCACCATATGGGGGAATGACATGCTGGTAAACATCAACCGTGCTGTGCTGTGATGACCAAAGATATTTCAGATTTATTGACCAAAAGCTTATGTTTATCCATGGAGGTTTTGTTATGGCCACAGATGTTCATAGATTTATATGAGGACAAAATATGTATATATACCACTGAAGCCTGGGGTGAGCTCAGCCAGACGCAGAGAGTAGAAATTAGCTGGCTGGGTCAGCTTCAGGATCTTCAGATGTTGCTCGAAGATCTCCTTCCTCTCCTGAGAGACAATACAAAGAATTAGACAAACTGACAAACTCTGTCTAAACCTGCTACACAGTTGACTGGGAATGGGAATCAAGAACCGGTTCCAAATTGTCCGATCTATTGGGATTGTATGCCTCTGAGCTTACTGATTCCTTTTATTAACGCTGGCATCTTTTTAGACAGTTGTGCATTGCAAAACAGTGACGTCAAACTCATGTTTACACTGCTGAAAAATTGTAACAAGAAGGAGTCATAGCCTAGAGGAGGAAACGGTGCAAAGAGTAGCTTCATATTTACAACGAGAGATGACATCGGTGCTAGTTATACTCTGCAATATGAGAATCTATTTATTCTTTGCAATTAGGGCTTGAATTCCAGGAATGTCATGCATGTGATACATGTTCCAGTGGCATTTATTCCCAGTCACACACAGAAGCACAGTAACAACATCACTGTTTAATTAAAGGTCGCTGGCAACTGTGAGTACCTGCAGTGTGGGCAGATCTATAAAGATGTGCCTGTCCAGTCTGCCTGGTCTCATTAGAGCGTTGTCCAGGATATCTGCTCTGTTAGTGGAAGCAAGTACAATGACGTGGTCGGTTGTTCCCATTCCTGCGAAAGAAGGAGAATTCAGTGTTTCACTATTCTGTCGCCTCTGGTGACAACAAGCTGCCCTGAAATGTTGCACTCACCATCCATCTCTACCAGCAGCTGGTTGAGGGTCTGCTCCTCTTCAGTATTGGAGAAACCTGACATGTTGGTGGAGCGCTTCTTTCCCACAGCATCGATCTCATCTATGTAGACGATGCAGGGTGCTCGGCCTCGGGCCTCCTTGAACAGACTCCTGACCCTAGCAGCACCCAGGCCTACACACAAGCACAACATAAGTCACGTCAAAACCCCGAGGGGTAACATATCTCAGCTGCACCTTCAATATGGCTGCCATATAAAGGTTAATCTATTATAACCAACAGCATCTTCTCTCGTATTATTTATCAGCGTCATCTCAACATGTATTGACCGGTTATATGCTATATTAAACCGCAGGTGTCATCTTTACAGACCTCCAATGACCTCCACAAACTCAGAGCCAGCCATGGCCAGAAAGGGCACCTGGGCCTCAGTGGCTACAGCCTTAGCCAGCAGAGTCTTCCCACAGCCTGGAGGCCCAAGCAGCAACGCACCCTTGGGAACCTTGGCTCCCAGCTGGAGGTATCGCTCTGGATTCTGACAATAGATAACATCAGTGTGGTAAGAAACAATGGAGAACTAAAGGTTTTACTCATGAGATGTGAGATGGTGGACAGGACCAACACATATTGCTATAAGTCTGGTTTCTTACCTTGAGGTAGTCCACAAATTCCTTTACTTCCATCTTAGCTTCGTGCATGCCTGCTACATCTTTGAAACTCACACCTTTACCCGACTTGCCATCCACAATAGTGAACTTGGCCATCTTCAGCTGATTCTGTTGAGCACGTTGTAACATTCAGTTAATAAACTAGTTAAATCAGTGAAACAAGATAAGAATGAATGGATAAATGCCAATTTTGATTATGTGGTTTCACTCACAAAAGCACTGAAGCCGCCCTCTCTGCCACCCATGCCTGCTAGTCGAAAGATATACCAGAGAATAGCCACGCCAATGGCAGCCATCCCCAGAGCGTAGACAGCACTGCAAAGAAAACAGATAGAAAACATTAAGTCTTAAAAATGTTGTACTTTGACACAGCATTCCTTCAAACTACTTTTGAATTAAAGTCTGCTTTGGGAAAGGTTTGTATGTTCTTACTTCCCAAAGAATCCAGTGCGTTTGTAGGACACAGGTATCCTGTCCTTGGAGTCAATATTCAGCTCTTCTTCAGCAGCTCTCAGCTTCTCCTCAAATTTGTCAATGTTGGCAACCTGCATTCTGTACATGAGCGCCAGCCTCTGCGAGGTGAGAAACGGGGCAGGGAATGAGAGGTGAGCATGCACACGTGCTGTAAAAGTTCAGACGTGATCAGATGTCTGCGTTAAATCTGGTACAACATACAGGCCTTCCAAAGATGACCGCTCCAGGGTGAAGGTAGATTTCTACAATGTCGCTCTCAGGAACGACTTGCACTCGTGACACCTCTCCTTTGGCCAACATCTCATTGACAAAGTCATTCCAAGAGATGTTACCACCACTGGTATTAATAGTGTTCAGCAGGCTCATGATGAGGGCTATAATGAAGAGGGTCCGCAGGCGCTCACGGTACATCTGATCCTCCTGCTCACGACGTTTCTTCTCCTCTGAAAGGTGAAAAAGATTATTGGTGGTGGTGTGGTGTGGTTATAGAAGAGCCATTTTCCAAGCAGCTAAAGTTACTCATCACTTACCTTCATCTTCCTGTGGAGTTTTTCCCTTTGGTCCATTACTTTTATTTTTCTCTTGTTTAGACTGAGACGTACTGAAGAAGTTTGTTGCCCCTGAAATCAAAGTATTTGCATCATACATAGCTATAAATAAAATTAGAAAGCAAGCAAGTAAGTATAACCATACTACAGTCGTAAGTGTGAGTGTTTACCTAATAGATTTACAAGACCGACAGGGTTCCTCAGCAGGTTGTTCCTGATTAACTCTTTGCTGATTCCCACCATGCCGGGACCCAACGGTCTGTGGAGAAGACTCTAAAATGGGAACATTGTGACAAAACATTAGAAAAAATGTGACAGAGAGGGAGTAATGTAATTGCTGTAGTTTGCACATGCATTACAGTCCACAGTAGAATAACACTTTAAGCACTTTTGTTCACATCATCCTGACTACAGACAGACCCAAAGGAGTTCACAGTTCATTCTGAATGCAGGGGGATCCCCTTAACACTTTAGTAGTAGGCGTCAATGATTGTCACTGTCAGTCGACCACTTCCAAACACAGTCAGCTGGTGATCCTGACAATTTAAGTTAATACTCTGACGTTAAACTCAAGGAGAGCTCACTCTCTGCTGCTAAAGAGTGAATTATTCCTCTAAAGCAGGACCTCTTTGTTTTTTCCTCATAGTTCATACACCAATAATATGATCAATAAAAGCTTACTGATATAATGTAACAGATCAGACTTTTTCTGTATTTTACTCACATCACTAACATCCATGAACACAAGCCAGATCATGAACTTCACGTCATGTTTGGTGACTCTGTATTTAAACTTACCTGAATGAGTTTCTGTGGCTGACTTGTAAGTGTCCGCTCTGATTTAGAAAGGAGCACCTTTGTGACACTGTCCCACCTGGACAGCACATTTTTAACACCGTCGCTGGATGTCTGTTTGTTTGCTAATAAATGGCAGTTTCGCCTTGACAGCGTCCACAACAAAGCTCTACTGTATTTTCTACAAAGGGCAGCGCGCTGCTGTAACAACAAAGCTGACATAGTGTCATTGAACGCTGTATATTAACTTAACAAGTATAATGCCATAGCTGTGAGCTTTGTATGAAGCTAAAATGTGAGCTGTAACACGTTTGTTTATCTTTAGCTCCGTTTACAGCTAGCTTGCTGTGTTATTCAACGGTGCAGCCGCGCAAAGATGTCACCTCGAAATCAACACAGTGACTGCTCACTCCCTGGCTGCTTCCTGCGCACGGAAAGAAAACAAACAAACAAAAAAAAACAATATGTATTTACTCCAAATGTGACTTTATCGTCTTTGTACAATTCTCGTTGTTGTTCAGGCTGTGTTTAATCTGTGCTGAAGACTGAATGGTACGGTGTAACACATCTCGCAGCCTTACAAAACATCTTTGCTCGAACTTTGAACTTCAACCTCGCCGTGCTCTTCAAGGAGCTACGAGCTGCGCAGAGGTTTGCGCAGGTTTTATGCAATACAACGCAAACTCCAATATTTCAGTCAATTACACAGCGAACTGTGATTTAGATTTACTAGAATTTTATTGCTGCTAATTTGCGTCCGCCTTTTAACAGATAATATTGACGGTTTATAACGCGGCAAAGTAAAAATCCGCATGTTTACTTGGGGATGCACATTCACTGCGCAACAAACCCTAAATATTAACTCATTTTATTCAGTGGCCCTTAATGTTGAACCACTTTACGGACTTGTATTGTGCTGGGTGAAAAGTTTTATGAGATACTAGTGTGTGTGTCTTATTTTGAGAATTTAAAAAACGCATAAAACATTATCATATCAGCTCTATGGACTAGGTATGTGTACACATACAAGGAATATGAGTTTTTCCATTGCTCTAAATGTACTTACACAGGAATAGAGAAAAGAGCTAAGATCAAGAGCAACAAACATACAAATGTGTGTAATGTATAGTGTGTATATATGTAGATTGCATACTGGTATTCTGCACAACAATAAAAACAACACAAAATACAGACATACTACATTAATTATGTAATAATACTTAATTGCCCTGAGTAGAGAGCATCGCGCAGTTGAAAACAAAGAAAATAGAATTATGATAGCAATAGTAATGCAAATAGTGAAAATAAAGGAGTATTTCACCTTCTTAAATTATAACATTATCAATAATAATAATAATTGCAGGTTCCTGCTCGGTCCTTAATAATAATAATAATAATAATAATAATAATAATAATAATAATAATAATAGGCCTATCTGTACTGTAGTTTGTGAAACCTCTGAATAAAGTATAAAATACTACAAGTATTTTTTCCATGTACTGTCACTACTGGTACAGCAGTACTACTACAGTAGTCCAGCAGAGTGCGCTATTGGTTGATTTAGTAGAGCTCAGTAGACCTTATTTCAGTTAGCTTTAGCTAAATTAATACATATAAACACATTTTGTTGTCACTTGTGAAATAAAGCTTGTAAAGAAGCTGTCACACGTTTTGGGATGAAGAATCTGGGATTGGTCTGTTGGTTTACTTTCCACATAATCGCCTCAGGAAGTCAGTGAAATAAACTGTTGGAGTCTTTGGCAACTGTGATGCAATCATACAGATTGCTGCCCCCTCACATCCCTATCTCTGTTGTAAATAATCATTCACAGCAATATTGTCATAATAAGCGACGTGTACAGGTCAGTTTGAGTGACACATTCAGTAAACCAATAAGAGTAGAGAGCTTTCCTTTGAGCCAATGGGAGTCCTCCTTTCATCCTTTAGCGTTTCACTTTGACCGTGGGTGCGTTAACTTTGTTCACCGCCGCGCGCCGAATGGAAAGCCAGCTAGTTGATATATACGTGACTTTCGACGCGTTGTTCACGCATCGTTAAAACGTAAACAACGCGTTGAAAGTCACATTTATTTCAACTAGCTGGCTTTCCATAGCGCCGCTTTCTTGCCAACTGTCTCCTCTGACCCATACCCGGTGTTTGAGGTCTGACACTTTACTATGTAAAGACATTATATATATATATGTATATATATATATACCATACTTTTGTGAGAAGTGAATTAACAAATAAAGTCATTTAATAACAGTTTTCAGTGTACCGTTCGTAGTGCACATCAACAATTGCATTTTAAATAACATTATGAATAATCTAAATGTATAAACAACGAGTCAGAGTCAACAAATAATTCTAGAAATAGAATAACAACGTTTATGGTTTCTACAAATGTAGAAAAAACGAGCGCACCCAATGTCAGTACTCCATTTCCTTTTCTTGGTCTCCAGCTATATAATGGAGTGTGGTCTGTTGCGTTCGAAACTGTGAACTGCATCAGCCATGTTGGAGCCCTTCTTGTGTTCGCTCTGAAGGGAGAGCAGGCTGCTGTGTGGATCCAAAATGGCGCCAGTTTCACCCTGTGCTGAAACGGTATCCGCCCACAGCTTCGGCGCCAATCGGGATGCTCGTTTCATTCCCGAAGCGTTTCCGTCCCGAGCGTCCACACACTGAAGTCAAAGGCCGCTCGAAAACCGCTCGAATGGGTTGGCGGAGAGGATTAAACCGAAACAAAATATGATCTTTTGATGGTTTACGTTCACCCAAGCAAGCCTACCGTTGTGCTAATGGAGTGTTAAAGGTTCGTAGTTTGTGGTGAAGATGAAATAGCCGCGCTGTAAACGCGTTTCCGTGGATATTTCATTGTTTTTTTCTTTGGACGTCTGTTTGTTGGTCTGCACGGTTTTAACAAGCTAGCGCTAGCCTCGATTCTAGTGAGCTGCTTCTGAGCTGCGATGGTCGCTCCGAGTTTATGCGGATGTCTCCGGACCAGTCTGTACTGAACCGACGGCAACAAATGGGATCATCCAGCATCGGCCGAAAACATCGCGGCATAGACTAAACATTAAAGATTCAGATAACTATTTGAATTTGTGGACATTCAGACAGAGGTAAGTTGCATTTTACTCACCCTGCACAGCTAAAGCGTCAACAACAACAAACTGACTATTTGTGCCCCCGTGGTTAACTCGACTTGATGTGTGTTGCGACAAAGGTCAACTTGCAGTATCTTTATTTAAATACGTTTTAAGCATTTTAATGTTTTATATTTATGTAATTCACTTTGTTTTTACTGCATATACATACATTTTTAGCTCGCTGCTTTGCTTCTTGAACGCAGCCTTGCTATGGTTAGGCTCTGCTGTGTTTTGAAATGTTGATACATTGATGTAAAAAGGCCATTAAATTGGTGTATTACACATTGAGGTGAGCTACCTCCTTGTTGTTTTAGCCTCATTTAGCTGTGGTGAATCATTGTCTATGTGTGGTGGGACTGGCACTGATTGTGTGTTGATATTTTTATAATGAAATGTAAGTGTTTAGAGTTAGCAGATAGAGCTCCATAAAGTGAAACCAGAGGTGCACGTATACGTGCATTCAAACCTTGGGTGTGATTGCTTGTCTTCGGAAGCAAAAAATATTTATTTTATGGTAAATTTGAGTCATTTTTTATTTTAAATTTGTTGCATATTAGGGATTAGCACTAATATCCCAAACAACAAGCATTATTATGTTTCTGAAGTGAGTGGCAGTAATCTAAAAATAAAATACTACCTGCTTTTCCAGTTAAGTGTGCACAGTGCCATAAATTCCTGTCATGAAGCACTATGTCTTGTCCATTTGCTGCTCTGTTCCAGCATAAAAGCACATCAGATGTGCTTACAAGCCTGGCTGTGAGGAAAGCAATGAATTAGATTGTCATAACTAAACCTGATGAAGAAAATAAGTGTGTGTTTTGATGGACTATTTAAAGAATTATGAAGTGCCCACAGGCTATCTGGATTCATCATGAAGTGTATGTACAGTTTGTAGACTAACAGTGGGCTGTAAGGATGGATAACTGTCACAATTACTTAAGTTAGTTCACTGGAGTGTTTTCATTGTTAAATAACATGTACAACATGGTGGGATTTGAGATGTGCTGTAGAGGAAATGGAATATGGAGGAGAAGCTCTCCACTTTGGTGCAGTACCAATGCTGAGGAAAACACTGCAGTGCCGCTGGTGGTGTTTTCCACCAAGATACTGAGAGTGTTTTAGCTTGTTGGGGCGTTCATGTTGACTACACTGCAGAGGCAGTGATGCATATCTCTGTCTCCCTTGAGCTTGCGTAGGTCCTATTTCTCTGTGCTACAGTTCAAGCTTCAATTCAAATGGAATCACAAGCCCCGTTCTGTATGCAGATTATGATGTGTGGGATTTGGATGTAAACTGGACGTTTGTGCAGAATTCTGAACACATATTCTCTCTACGTTACCATACATCACTGATGTGTTTACATTGTGAATGCAAGACGACCCACATACAGAAGTTTCTCTTTAACATGTGAAGCGTAATCTGTAGCCCCTTTTTATACGGCACGTTCAAGGCGGATGGTGCACCAGTATTCCACCTCGCTTTTCTGTAAAGAACGTACAAACACGGAATGGGGGTGTTGTTGTTCCGCCATTAAGGCAGCAGTGGAGGTGGCAACGGTGCCCAGTTTACGTCTGTGTAAAATGGGGGGGAGCCCGAATGTTTTGATGACGTGTTGTGTGGTGATTTAAAAAGCAGCTAGCGGCAGTTGGCAGCTAACTGGAAGATTGTTGTACAGCAACTTTGGCATAAATGTGCAACGGCTTCAAGACTCGTTGGAGGGCTCGCAATGCTGTAACATCGCACTAGACGTCCAAACACTGTTGTGTTACACGTCACGCCAGCATGCCATCTAAAAGCACACACCGGGGCAACATTATGCTGGCGTCGTGTTTGTTTGGTTGAGTGTACAAAAGCCGGCTCAATGACCGCTCTTCTTTAGGGCAGTATTTCAGGATCTCTGTTTAAAAAAGGGCTAGTGTGTCACTGAATGCCAATTAATCTGATGGTTGAATTTCTTTGCTTTTTGACATTATATGCTGTATCGCAGGTCTGTTATGTAGTGGGCATCATTTATTTCTTTGTATACTAGTGTTGAATTCTAGATTATTGCAGAAGTAGCCGATCCAAGACAGCAGTGAGGACCTACAGCAGAGTGTGTTCCTCGAAATGAGGGATGATGAAATGCCATGCTGATGTTTACAGTTGATGCAGCACATTTTAGTAGATATTTTAGAGTTTGAAGTCAAAATACATCTTGTCATAAGTTAGGATAATGGCCATGCTACTTGACGTTCACTTCCCATTAGCGATGGCTATGTTTTTGTCCCCGTTCCTAGAAGTAGGAAGCGAAGATTGAACTAAGCTCTCTCCTAGCAACAGGAAATGGAGTTGTGCTGGGTTCAGAAAGGTCATGAGATGTGATTGTAGCTCGAGGTTACATGTTTTGTGTGACAGAAAAGGCAGGCTACGTGTCTTTGTGTTTCTATCCTTCTACTGCAGTGGCTCTCGTGTCTTCCGACTCCCATTAATGGCCGTGTTACCCAGATGCAGGACATCTGCTGACCCGTGTGCACAGCACCACAGTTAGTCAGCTCCTGGGTTGCTTTCACATCAGTGTGTGTTGTCGTAAACATGCCCGATTGCTCCGTTTCTCCTCCTCAGTCTTAAATTAAGGATTTTTGTTGCCTATCTGATTCTTAGGTGGCCTGCCACATATTTGTTTTTTAAGCTGACTAAAAGGCTGAGTCCATGCATCATGGCAAAAACACAAGAGTGAAAGCTGAAGAACAAGAGCTGCTTGATTGCCGTGTGTGAAGACCTGTCAGAGTCACAGTCTGCACAAGTTTTGATACTGAGGCCGTCAAACCGAATGAAAGTAGAAATGTCATCACAACGTGAAAACACATGAGGCGTGATGTACAAGAGCGGGCTGATTTTTAGAAACGCAGATGCAGAGAGCACTGCAGTGTATGCGCAGTACACATCATGTTTCAAAATATGACTCTGCATATTAACTTTCAGCTGCACGGTTTACTATATTCTCATAAACAATCATTCTTATGCCTATCGTAATTTACTGCTAATACATTAAATCTATCACTGTCAGTTTTAGCGACTCCGAGCCACATGTTCTTGGTGAAACCCATTGTGTGTGTGTGTGTGTGTGTGTGTGTACACATGGTTAACTTTCTGTTTTCGTAGTAACATTTGTCAGCGAAGCTTGGCTTATAATTCACGCTGGACCAGCACAGTCCAGTTAAAAGTGATTAAGGCGACCAATCTGTCATCCTTGGCACCCCAAAGCTGATTGCTTGTAGCCACCCTGGCAGTTTGGATGTTTAGTTTTGATATTTTGCAAGGTTACTGGGTTTATATTTGGATTTGGCCACAGTGTCTTGATGAGACAGGCCCTGTGTAGTGCTGGAACATTGAGTTAGTCAGCAGAAAATGAATCTCAGTTTTGGTAATCAATCATTTAAGTAATTTATCAAGTAAAAACACCAAACTCCAGCTGGTTTCAGCTGCTCAGATGCTCAGAACATTCATCTTTTTCACATCACTGTAAGTCGCGTGGTACCTTTCGGATTTTTTTTTTTCTTGACTGTTAAACAAAATAAGCAGTTTGAAGACATCAGTGTGGGCTCTAATAGCGAGACATGTAACAGGCATTTCTGATTATTTCTGACAGTTTATGACTTAAGCGGCCCGTCAGTTAATTAAAAAGGTAATTGACGATGAAAACAAAATCAGCCCCACTCCTGCCTTCTTTATTTGATTTAAGTTGCAAGTGTTTCAGCTATAAATTAATCGATCAGCACATCATTCTGCAACATTTACATCTCAGTCTATGATGGTATTTACACTTTTCTGTTGAAAAAGACTAGACTAGACTGTCTAGATAAAATCGGTCTCTTCTGTCCATAATGTTTCTCATTAAAAAGCGCGTTTGTTCTTGTTTCATTAGCTGTGGTAATATTTTCAGTATTGACCCAAAATACCGCTGGTCTCGTTAGAGTTTCTAAATGTGAGACATTACACTGACACAAAACTTTGTGGTTTTGTTTACATGTGATATTATAAGTAATGTGTTATATAATAATAAAATGCGTGGGCGGCTGACATAGTACACAGCGCATTGTGCAGTTCCTTCCTTTGGATCTTGCTGAGAAACCTTGTTGAGGTTCAAAGACTAAAGAATGGAAAAATAAAGCAGCCAGTCGTGCGAGTTGTAAGAGGGAAAAGAAGCCTTTAGCAGAAACTCCAGCACCCACTCGGCCTGCCTTCTGTCCATGCAGGCTCTCCCCTCCCCCTCTCGTGCTGAGAGTGTGGTCCTTTTAGGTAAACAAGCATGGCTACTCCTGTTTCTTGCCTGTCTTTGTCTCTGCCTTTTCTTTTTTCACCCCCCCCCCCCCCCTGTCTCGGTTTCTGTCTCACTCCCCTCTCTTCCTCCCTGTTCGAGTTGTGTAAATCTTTTATAGCTGCTGTTCTACCAGCACAATCTCTGCGGATACTCAAATGGCATCTGAAGCCCTTTGAAATTCAGCCTAGTCCTTTGCCCCCTCCTCTATCCTCGAAGCGAAATGGAACAAAATGGCGGGCCCCAATCCTGCTGTTTCCCTCAGGGACTGTGGAGCCTCATTTCGGGGTTTAGGAGGGTCCTGATGGTTGATGGCGTCTTTAACTGGAGTTAGGTTGTGCTTACTTCCTAGCCTTCCGCTGCACTGCACTCGATAATATTTTCTCTTCCCCGAGTCTCTCGCACATCAAAGGAAAAGGTTCTCTATTCTGGCGTGCTGCTGCTTCTCCAGAAATGTGCTTTTTACAGACTTGGCTTTTGATCTTTCTGATCGAAGTTTGGAAAAGGAATATTTTGTGCTCTTGTTTTTGAGGGAAACTTAATGACATGCTTAATCATAATTTCAGCTATGCAGAAAATCTCAAAACATGGATCATACAGGAACATGCCACGCTGTCATAAATGACATTACAACATTGGCTTACCAGCAGCACAGCTAATTACTCACTAGTAATATAGTAATGTGAATAACGGCACGTTTATTTGAAGTTGTAGTAGATGTGACACTTATGTGAAAGTGTTTGGCTCTGTAGAGGCCTACAGGGTACTGTTTTATTAGGCTACACTTTCAGTTTCATTCTGAATGAGGCTACTCCAAAGAGACTCACTACTAAGCTTGAGTCATGATTGTCTCACACTGTGAACTCTACAAATGAATTTATCAGTTGCTGATGAAATGTTTCCCTTATACCAACACATCTTCTTAGCAGACATGCTACTTTTGAAATTCCACATAGGTGACTCAAGGGTTTATCTAAAGGAGGAATGATAAAAGGTGAAAGTCTTGGCTACAAAAAGCACCTCCGTGTCTGTGTTCCACGCTCAGAGAACCTGAGTAGGTAACGCTATTAGGCAAATGGCCGTGTGCCTCGGCCTTTGCGTGCATGAATTAGGGGTGTTGCAGTTCTGGAGACAACAGTTGGCGTTTTGATTGGATGTGCTGCTGAGCAGGAGGCTGCACGGGGATGATGTATTATCCATACGTGGCATTGGAAATGTTCTGAGGTTAGTTGGCCAGGTCTGGGAGCAGAGACAGTCTGTGTGGTGTGTGTCCCTCTGGTCTCTGCTTTTTCTGGTCCGTTCGAGCCTGTTGCTGACACGCAGGGAAAAAAGACAAGACAGGCTCGCTCGCCTGGACTCACTTACCTTCTCTGTTTCTCCTCCTCAATCTTAAGTCCCGTTTTGAAAGGGGTTTTCCATGCCTATCTAAAGCTAAGGTGGCTGACCCATATGTTTTTTTTTAAACCTCGTAATAAGCTGTGTTATAAAACTGAACGTAGTGCTCACGTCACAGCGAGGTCCGAGAGTGAAAGTGTCAGAATTTGATATATTTGACGCTGTATTTGTGTTAACGCTAGCTCACCTTTATTTTCAGTGATTAGAATTGTGGAAGGCTTTTATTGTGAAGTGACCATTGCAATTCTTGGTGGAATCATGTCCTGTAAGAGTGAAGAATGTCCGCCATTACACCAGCGTTGCTATTTTACACTGAACCAAACGTCGCCAGCAAAATGCTGCCCCAGTTTGTGCTTCGAGATGGCATGCTGGCATTCCAGAGACAAAACAGGCACTTTTGGTACCTCCACTTCAGTACCCCACTCGATGTAGGTGGAGGTGATCGTCACAGTGAGCTATTCCAGCAGTTGGGAAGCAACACACGGGAGATTTACTTTGGACGTTGAAGCCTTTATTCACTCACTAACTGTACAGTGCACTGTACAGATTGACAACTTCACCGCTCACCTTTTCCACTGCACCTCCACTTTCTGCCACTCTTTCTCAACATCACACACACACACACATATGCATGTCCCATCCTGCCGCTTCACCCTCGATTCGGCTATGTTACTACTTCGCTGCCGGCTCTGAGGTGGAACAACAATGACCCCCCCCATCATTCCATCTTTTTTTATGCAGAACACCAAAGAGTAACATAACGTCGTGAACAGGTTGTGTATAAGAGCCTCAATAATAGCGTGCTATTATTGAGCTATGGAGCTGGACTAAATCTGTGGTGGAACATGTTAACCAGGGTAGAGCTGCAGATTGGTGGTGGGGAGCACCGATGGTGGTACGAAACCAGTAATGAAGTCATGTTACTGGAAATCAGTGTGTCCCAAAGGAGTGACTTAACACTGTTGTTTACACAGTATTGCTGTTACAAAACTGGAACCATACTGTGTTTTTTAACAGTCAAATTGCCGTGACAGATTTTTCTCCATTGCGGTGTCGGCCCCCTTTTTCCAACATGGCATCCCAACAGAAGAGTGATGTGATGATGAATGCGATACACGTGAAAACAGTTTTGTCTTCTCTGTTCCGCATCGCTGTAGAGATTGTAGAGAATAGGATTTTGTGTCCTGTCCCTGACCAACCTGAGATAAATAAAAAATGACTGGGATTTATTGCCACTTTGAGAAATTGCTTCATGCTGACTACTCTTGTGCTCAGAGGCAAACGGCTAGCCTATATCAGTTTTCTTTAAGCCCTCTTGTGCCCGGGCCGGCCTCTTCATGTCGGGCATAAGCTATAAGATGAGACAGGGGGGTAAGGGTGTTAGGACAAAGTGTCGGGGTTGGGGGGAAGGGTCGAGGTGGTGTGGCCTGGCTGAATCTCAATCACCAAGGCCCTTCAGCAGGGCCGGCCTTTTGATGGGCCAGCTGCAGCCATTCATCCACCCATTTACATTGAAATGCAACAACAGGAAGGGGGGAGGGGAGGACTGCGGGGAGATGGGCCTCTGCGCTTGTGCGGGTGGGATGTGAATGAAAAGCAAAGGCATACCTAAATACCAAAGAGATGAGGTCCGTCAGTCGAGGCCCATGCCCCTGCTCACCAATGCACGCAGCCATACTTTGCCCCCCTCCCTCCTCCCAGCATGCTGTGGGGCAGTATACTTAACACAAAGGATCTAAACACCCTTTTTGACCACTACCTGCATTTTCACCACTCAGCTCTTTTCTGTCTTTACAACCAGGCTGGTGGCTATAAAGAGGTTGTGATTCATCCCAGTGTCCGTTTTAACAGCTCTCTACTGTTACACCTATTGTTGATGCTGCTTTTTGTGCTCTGCCTCCTTCATATTTTTGTGGGTAATTGCCTTCAGACCAATGATTTACTTGTGTGAATTCTTTATCAAGGCTTATTTATGAAGCCCGTCTGGGCCGCAGAGTTTTTAGGTTCTTGTTCCCGGCTCACTGTAATGGAGGTCATATTGTGCTATTGGCTGGTGGAAGAAGCCCGTTCTGTAACTCATTAGGGGCTTCAGACACAAACTGTAGTTCAGACAAATGAGGCCAGTGTGTCATTTTTCTGAGTTCATCCAGCTTTCCAGGATAACTTGGATGTCCTCGGAGGTGTGCATGTGACATTGATTGAGAGGCATTATGGGGAATGTGTTAAACTCATGTTCAGACCGGCAACAGCACTGCATCATTAACCGCTGTGCTCTCATTAATTTCAATGAGACCAATGCGCCAGCAGCAAAAAAAATGGGCAGAAAACCTGATTCTGACTGTTGTCAACTCACAAAACTACTGTCAACAATGTTCAAGCTCACATTCCAGGTAGAAGACTTTGTAAACTTGTAACTTGTGATCATTTATTGGAGGATAAATGATTGTTGGCGTGAGGATTTTCCAGAATTATAAAATACTGCGTCTATTGGATCTATCATTTTAACTGGAATTACTGGCTCATATTTCATCATTTCACTGTGATCTGTAGCAAAATTCCCACATCAACACATTCACTTACCGTCACCAACTGGAAGAGGTCTCATCGGAAGACACACCTCTAGTAAAATGTTTGTTTTGACGTTGTCCAGAGTGACACTTTGTTCAAGTGCTCACACTAGAAGACTACCAGTAAAAATATCAAGCGTTAGATAACAAATGGAACAAACCAATGGAGGTCAGGAGCATGTGAGGACAGTTCTAAAGGGCATGCCAACCCTCCGATAGTAATAGGTAAGAGGATTACGTGGTGTTTTGGCAAGCGGTGAAGTTATAAACGGTGCGGTGCTCCTTTTCCTGCTTTGTTAACGTTGGTTTACGCTGCACCGACAGCCTTAGCTCACCTCGTCTTTGCTGATTGTAAATGACAGAAACACTTGGTGTAGCTGAGCCTTTATGGTTACTAACTGGTGGTTTAAACTGCAGTTAGTGAAATCAGTTAATCGCTGAGATGGCAAAAAAAAAATGAAGATATGATCTCGTTTTGTTTGCTTCAAGAAGTGTTTCAGTGCTCGTATTTTATTATCTTTGTTTTGTAATGTTGGTACACATCAACATGGATATAATAAATGTTTTGGTTGCAAGTATGCTACCTGTCAGCCAAGGCTGATGGGGCCTCTGACAGCATAAGCATAAAGATTTGTCAACAAAAACATCTGTATTGTGTGATCATATTTACAGAGGTGCCTTCTTAAGAACGATGCTATCATACAGGAAGTGCAGTGCTAGAGCGGCACCGATTGATCGGCAAGCTGTCAGCTTGTTCGATCATGACCGGCCGATCAGTCTCAGATATCCTGATTCTGTGCAGGTCGAATTTACACGCATGCTGCACCGCACGTCATGCACACAGCGACACTGACAGTAACGACTATTGTCACAGACAGACACAGACACACACACACACAGACATTTTCTTGTATCATTATTAAATTAGAAGACACAGACTAAAAAAACTGCTGCATTGGACGATGCTGCTCATGTGAGATTCATGATGAGATAATCCCATCCTGCATATATCGCTGTATATTTGAGCTGCAGGCAGTGACGCGGGTTGTTTTTATGATTCAGTACTGATAATGTTGTGCAAAAGTGCACAGTCATCATAGCGTTCAATTTGTTGGTTGACGAGAAATTGCTAAACAACAATTTTTGATGATTTTTTTTTTGCTTGACACATGACTTAAAGAAGATGTAAATGTTACCCTCACTGTTGTAGCTCATTGAGTTTGGGACTGTCAGACAGAAATGGCAATTTGAGGACATCACCGGGCATCTGGAAATTTTGATGGGCAGTTTTCAATTTATTTTATGATGTCTAAAACTATAAACTACACTAAAAATAATCTTCTAGAATATCCTCAGTCAGTCACAGACAAGGTGAAAACAAAACGTCTCAACTTCTTCTGGTGCAGGAATAGAAATTAGCTATTGTGTTTAACCAGAGCAGTCAGCGGGGAGTGGAAAATCACATCATCTTCAGTCAGCCTGCACGGGGACTTTCCCTCCTGAATATGTGGCAACACAGAGCCGCTCTTAAAGCTACAGGCCGGTATGCGTTTAGCCCTCGTATCAAGGCTTGTACATCCACACTGTATCCTTGTGTCACACTGTGGAGACACTTGACTGAGGTATTTGTTTGGCCTAGAAGGAAGCAGTCTAAACGAGAAGTGGAAAATAGGAGAACAGGAAATATAGAAGACATTTTAAGTTGGCCCGGAGCTACCGATAATCTTTCCAGCATTTCGCTGTGTTTTTCTGCCAAGGCTTGGAAATAGTCACAGATCTGTGATTGGGTGACTCGAGTTAACCAGACACTGATCTTTAAAGTTCTTTTGATACTAGAACCTTCTTCCCTATAAATACACTGCCTTGTTTTTGTGCCCATCTGTGTGTTTGTGTGTGTGTTTGTGTGTGTGTGTGTGTGTGTGTGTGTGTGGTTGAGTGTGTGCTTGTGTCACTCATACTCCCTGCAGTGGATCTTTTTATAGAAACAGCAGCCAGCAGTGTAATCTCTGGCGTGGATGTAGGACAGTCTTTTATTCCTCCTCATTACTTATGCAAAGCCAGTTTTCACCCACAATCACTGCACAGCCTCTTTGCATGTGCAGTTTTCTTAGAAAAGGGTTAGCAGTTAAAGGATCATACCCGTGTTTATATATGTTTTAACACACTATGTGTAGAGTGTGTACCTTTCCTGAAGCTGAAGCTTGACGCATCATTTCTTTATTTTAATCTTGCATTTTAACCATAATGTGTTTTTTTTTAGTTGCTTAGTTGACAAAGTTGGTCAGAAATCTACTTGCCCAAAGTCAAATTTTGTTTGCCCCGATACAAACTGCTATTTATTAGCAGTTTATTTATTAGTGGTTAGCAGCTATGCAAGCTAGATGCTGTCAGCTCTCAGTTGTGGCACTCCAGCGACATTCTTTGGAAACTTGACTTTTCATTCGCCTTGCTGTCAAACTTGTGGCAAACTGTGCAGTGATACATAATTGGAGTTTCACCCACATCCTCACGCCACCGAAACTGTTTTCAACATAATTGAAATGCTCATAAAGTTTGTCTTTACCTGCTGCATTTCCTCTGTCACATGCAGCTCTCAGAGAGGAGAAGGAAACTTGATGGCTCACTCACTCGACAGCTATTTCCACTTTTTTTTTTTTTTTTACCGCTTGCCCAATCAGGCACGTAACTTGCTACATTTACTAACCTGACAGGCAATCCTGCACGTTGGTGTGGACATATGAGGCTTGAGTCAGCTCCAAAAAGTATTACATTCATGGTCTTTAGTGCCAGAAAACTCACACTGGAAGACGGATAGCAAACTTTGGTGCGTTCACATGGCATTAATTGGTCTATATGATGGAAAAACAGATCTTGTGAGCTTTAAATATTCTGCCATAAGCATTTCATTTCACACCATATTTGTCAGAGGTTCTGTTTTGGTTCATACCTCATAAAGTACCTCAAGATTTTGATCTGCCAAGTAGCGTCATGTGGCACCACTGCACCAGCATTTCATAAAGAAGCTTTCCTTTGCAGGAAGGAAGGGTTGAAGGGTTCAGGATTGGAACCTATTTAAAGCTACAGCTGTTCTATTATGAATGTTTTTCCCATTTAATAATTTAATAACACAGGGCTAAATTTGGACGTGTTGGTTGGAGGGACAATTGAGTTTTCGGTCTAACAAAATCTAATCGAGTCCTTTTGTTCTTTGGACTTTTCCTTCGCCTGCCAGCCTTGGACACTTTTCCTGTATGTTTATGTTGATTTATCCAGGTGTGGCTATGACGATAGATACACACTCTCCGCAGGGCTGCTTTGCACAATCACACACATGCTCATTGTACTCATGTGCATCATATCTGTGAAGTTTCACCACATCACCCTGTGTGGCTCTTGGACAGATTAGATTGTCTGCTGAAGTCAGCCCTCTGGTGCACTGATCTGCTGCTCCCTCACACACTTGGCTCCATTCTCCCTCGTGTCTTCCGTCTATCCGCCCACCGACACCTCTTGTTTACTCTCCTTCTGCTTCCACTTTTCTATCTGCCACCTCTTCCCTCCCCATCTTTGCATCTCCGAGCCCAGCAGTAATCTCGCATACTGCATGCTCGTCTCCCCTCTCCCCTCACTCTCTGACAGTCTCCTCCCCCATCCCCACCTCTATGCAGTAGCCTTGGTTCCTCAGGAAGCACTGCTTGCAGGAAACTAAGGGCGTTGGACCTGACTGTTTGCCTTGTTTCCTCCTTTGACAAAAATCATAGTAAATTATGTGCACACAGACAGCATCGGTGCTTTCCTGCTTTTATTGTGCTGCGCTCGTGTCTGAAGTAATGCAGGATAATTTCATCTCCATACATGTTCTGTTGTGCCAAATGTAAATATGCATATTTATAGTCGGGTAGTGGTTTTCTGAGCTGGTAGATCTGATGCCTTGTGTTAATGTGGCCAATGTGAAGGGCTGATATGATACCAGTGTGTGTGTAAGGTAACCATAAAGGCTAATTCACACGACAGTAATATTTTTAAGAGCAGTGGAAAGGCTTCTGTTTACGTTAAACTAACACGCAAATGGTAGAACAATATACTACACTACACTCGTAGTGCATGGATGTGTGTATGTTCATGTATACACAATTCATTGGCAGTCAGTGTTCATAGTAGTAGCTCATGTATCCTCGATTTTTATTCTTTACCTCGCAGTGTTTCCCCCACAGGGCCTTTCTTTGGCAGGCCACCTAGATATATTAATGTTCGCCCAAGTATGTTTGGCGACCCATTTTAGCTTTTTTTTTTTTTTTTTTCCTCCAAAAGAACGATGTCATCTGTGATCGATTAACTAGTGGACGTTCCCCCCCCGTCGCTCTGCCTCTCACATTATCTAGGGTCTACTAACAATCACACACGCTCTGCCAGAGCAAGAGTGAAGTTCTCTGGTATTGCGTTAAGAAGCAGACATGATTAATATTTTCCAGGCGCGGAGCAGTTTTCGGTACATCGTTTTTGATATGACATTAACCATGTGGTTAACAAAGTGGTGGGGCAAACGGGGGTGTGTGCAGAAATCATTCTCATTGCTGTTTGTAGCCAATAAACATGCATTTTTATTATTATTTTTCTTAAGATGATTTCTCTTACACTGCCAGTCAATAATAAGAGGTAGAATTATGTTTTGAGTACAGAATGCCTTTTATTTTTGTTTCAATACCGTGAAAAATATTTTAGGTCATATCATCCACCCCTACTGTGCCGTCATATGCCACGTCAACCACTATGACAAGTGAGCCCGTGGGAAACACTGCAGTGGGTTTCAATATTTCTAAGCGTTGCATCCCTGCACATAGCGTGGTTATTGCAGGTGACGGCGTCTTTTAATGGATACACGTATAACCTTCGTAGCAATTTCCACACTCTGCATGCTTTGCTGTAGTTTCACACTTTAATTCATGCACACACCGCCGCTCTGGCATTTAGACAGCTTTCCAATGAGGACAAAATGAGAAATCTCAGAGAGGAACTCTGCGTTAGTGTGTGTGTCTCGAGCCTGTCAGACGAGAGAAGAGGGGCACTGACAGTAAAGCCCGGCAGAATACAGGGAAGGTCTGAAATGGCTCCTCGTCAAGGTGACAGTGGCATCATGCGTGACGCACGTACAGCCGCACATGCAACAAGCCTGTGCCAAGCAGTTTCTGTTACCTATTCTGTTTCTATTAAGATATTGGCTTGCACGTCAGCTAGATTACACTACATGACACTTACACTGTGGATCCATACTGTCTGATAATCTTTCTGATTCTTTCTTTCGGATTGTATCTGAGTTTGAGAGCCGGATGTGGAATTTGGGAGCTGGCCGTGTAGCTGGATACATGATTTGGTGTGTGGAGACGATGTGTGTCAGCTGGAGATATTTATTAAATGCCTACTTTTTAACTGGCTGAGAATTGTGTGGGTGAACGGATGGCCGCAGGCAATTCAGAGCCAACACGGTCGACTTCTTCAGTTCTGTGGTGTTGGAGCATGTGCGGGTGTTTATGTCGATAATGTACCATGTGCCGCTTACTCCTCCATTTCCAATATTCACAGAGCACTGTCTTTCCCCCTGCAACCATGGCAACAGAAAATGACAAATGGCAGAGTTGTGGAGATGCTCAGGTTGTGTGTGAGGCTGAATGACAGAGCAGGCTTTCTTTATAGAAAATCAAATCACAGTGTCAGTGAATAGGCGGGCCGGCCTTCACTTACTGTATAATGCCATTGTTGAAAACATTCAATATGAAATTGCAAGATGATTGAATGGAACTTTGCTACTCAAATATAATCTGCCATCTTTGACTACGTGGTGTTTTTTTTTTTTTGCCTGATTTTGGCAATTAAGAACTGGAGGCTGTAGTGCCACACGCAGTTGATATGCAATATCATGATTATGGATAGGAATGTGGTTGACACAAGACAACACAAGGACTCTAACTTCAATCATCCAGACATAAAATTGAAATCGTCGCAAATTAAATGCGTCCAAATTATAAGTGGCTGCTGTTCTACAATTTAACTACATGATCATTAAAGGTGACGCGTGACATAAAATAAATACCACGGAAATGATTCAATTATAATCACGTGTGCATGCGTGAGAAGGGCCACCTGTCTGGCATGCTCCGATGTGAGGAGGTTACGTAACCTTAAACTAATTTACACTCCCGACATCCCTCACTCCGACAGAGAGAGAGAGAGAAAGACGGTGTTTGTCCCCATCTCTTCCGCGGTACTTTTTGCCCGACAACACCGGTGCAAAAACTCACCACCGCTTTGGGGGCGGCATCATAACTGCTGTGTGTGTGTGTGTGTGTGTGTGACTGCAGTGTCACAGGTTTTTAAGGCTGGGTCTACATTCTATCCCGCGACTATCCCTGAGTTAGTTTATCATCCCTGATTAACTCTCTTCCGTCCCCGTGGTAGTAGCATTAGTGATAATGTGCCGTTTTTTCATTGTATGTGCACGGCCATTAAGTAAAACAAGCAGAAAATATTGGTTGCTGCAAAACTAGCAAAGTAAAATCATCCTACAACTGAAGAAATGAGTAAACAAATTGTATCTTTGCTCATTTCCATAGTATAACCGCATTTGGTGGTCTGTTTTGTTCTGTTGTGGAGTGTGTGTGTGTTTGCCAGCAAACATTTATTAGTCATGGTTCAAAGCTATAGAAAGAGGTGCTTTGACCACTCACAGGTATTGAGATCCATCATTTAGGCCGCTTATGCGGGAAATAAGAATGCTCTTCTACCCCGCTGTATTATTTTCCACATCACCCGACGAGAAGAAATCGGCGTAGAGTAGCAGCGATGCGCCGATTGAGAGAGAGAGAGAGAGAGAGCGTGCCTGAGGAGAAGTGCTGCTTTTCTGGAGCATCAGCCAGTGTTTATGCTGTAAAATAGGACAGCGGCATATTCTGTTGCAGGGCAGCGAGTCCACCCGCGCAGACCCACGCCTCACTGACACTGATGTGTAGGTTTATATAGAAAAATAATAGCAGAGGCTGTTTTTGACGTGCGTCTTAAAGGCGAGCGTGTTTTGGACTTGACACATACATGTAATGGCAGCAGTGTCGCACGCTCGGCGTGTGACACGGTGCCATTGTTTTTATCATTTCACTGGCTCGAGTGTGAGAGCAGAAATGTTTGGTGTGTTGCTCGAGCAGTCAGTTGACTGAAAATGTATCTAAAATACATTTTCATAGTAATTTATTATGGAGGAAATAAAGAAACAAAAACATAAATTTTCAGCAACAGAACATTAGTTTTGACATTTTACACAGTAAATGATATAGACTAATTGATTAAACAGTGAAAAAATCCTGACAAATGAAAATAATTGCTAGCTGTAATGGGTGGAAGTGCTGACTTAGCTTGCCAAATACAGACCTGATTTGTCTTAACATTACAGTTTGCTCCGTTGTCGACATTAATTAAATAATACATCCAAAGCCACGCTCTTTGCTCGGCCCCCCTCTGCATGCTCGTGTTTTGTCAATGCAGCACTTCTGGCCCTTGCTGCATTTGAAGAATTGTATTTGATAATAGAGCCGGGCGCTTCTGGGCACGGTGTTGATATCAATCATAAATATAATACCATGATATTCATGGTATTACTGCGTGCTAAGGCTGTGTGCTAAGGCTGTATGCTAAGATGCATTTAGCACCCTGCGTTATAGAATATTGGTGCAGTACCATTGTATTTGTTACATATTCATTTATGAGCGGGGGAAAATACTCTTAAATCTTTAAATTCAACTTTATAAGGTTGTAAGAGACAACATGCAACAATTCTTGCTGAAAAAGCCGTAATGTTTATAATATATGAGCACAACTCCTGTGTGTTTTTCTCATTTGTCTACCTTTTATTTGTATTCTACAAATCCCTGTGGCATTTCCGTGGATGTTTCGCCTGCTTTTAGGTTCAGGATTCATTGAATTGATTAGTTTGAATGAAGCAACGTAAACAGCATTAATGTGAATGTTCCAACTACTATTTTGTGGTTGCTGTCCTTCATTTTCATTCCAGCTACACCAGAGAAAACACCCTCAGTGTCGTGTGCACTGGTAATCTTTAAATTCCATGGAAAATGGGCAAGCGTTGGTTGCACAGCCAAGCTGAAGATAGCTTCAGTTGCACAGGTGGTATATTGAGAACACATGCAAGCTTCAGGTTGAGGCCAGCATTTGAAAAGACATCTTTTGAATGTGAAGATTTTTTTCTTCTTCTTCTTCTTCTTCTTCTTCTTCTTCTTCTTCCAGTCCAGAGAGCTTGTTACCTTGACAACAGCAGAAGATTCGTAGCAAGTGGAGCTGAGCGAGTGAGCCGAGCTTGCCGCGGCATGGCAGTGCCGAACAAACAAGCGCTGTCGCTAACTGTGTCACGAGTGCTGCTGCTGCTGCTGCTGCTGCTGCTGCCTTCTCATTGCAGCCCTTATCCCCTCCCTTCTCCTCCTTCCCCTCACTTCTCTGCCTTCATTTAATATCAGGCTTTTATTTAGCAGATTTGTTGTTCGCCTCGTATCCACTCATCCCAGCCATCACCTTTTAATCTTTGTTTTCTAGTCGTTTTTTCCTCTAACTCCCTGCTCCCTCTTTCACCCCCTCTCCTCCGCTCTGCTGCATTTGCTTTTTATTACGTCTCATTGGCGTCTCCTGCGCCGATGCTTTATCTCGCACCAGTGTGTTTGGTCTTTAGGTAAACTGATTCGGATAGAGCTGCCAATGCTGCTGTCTGCGTTGGTTGCTCATGCTTGAGATATGGAGGATCAGTGTGCCGTGGTCTCTCCCTGCAGAAGCCAGGCTTTATCAATAATGTAGATGTTTTTGAAGAGGAGAGGTGTGGTGTGCATCTCTTTTTCGCTCTCCTCCCCCCCACCCCCCGGCCCATCTCCCCCTCCCCTCCCCCCCAGCTGTCTCCCCACACCCTCCAGTGTCAGATTTCCCCTCCAGTGTTTGAGCATAGAGGAGCAGATGACTGAACCTAATTAGTGAAGATATTACAATAAGCTCTGATACCTGATGCTTTGACATACTGCAGGCCAAACCCAGCCTGTTATATTGAGCTGCTGTTGCTTCCTATTGTTTATTTGGTTTAGTGCTCAGACTTTATATAGGGGTGGCTTTATCATGGACAGCACTGCACTAACCATCCCTGAGCGCTCTAGTGACAGCCCACTCCCCAGATACTATAGGCGCTTTACCCTCCATCAGGCTCACACACTCTATTTTTGATACACGATACAGTGGAACATTTGAAACATTCTAACGATTCAAAAACACGTTTGCTGTGACAGTATTATTGGCGTTGGTTTAGTTTTGCCATGTAGCCTTATTTAATATGAATATGGACATTCAGTAAAATACAAAACAGCACGTCAGTGATCACTTGTGTCTGTAAGGACCCAGAAAAGTGTCCTGTGTGGAGTGATATAAGTGGCTATGCTTTAGGTGCTGACGAGTAGGGCTGCGACTAACGATTGTTTTCATTATTGATACTAATCAGTCTCTGTCTGCCGATTTCTCAATTAACTCGTCAGTTGATAAAATCCATAAAATGGAGAAAAGTGTTGATCGCTGCTTCCTAAAGCACAAGGTGACATCCTCAAATGTCTTGCTTTGTCCGCAACCCTAAAACATTCAGTTTACTGTCACAGAAGGTTAAAGAAGCAAGAGAGAGGCTGAAATCAGAGAATTTGGACATTCTTTCTCAAAAGATGATCACCAACTATATAGACAATCAGTTTAAGAGTTGAGAAACTAATCGATTAATCGGCTTATTGTTGCATCTCTGCTGGTGAGACCGTAAAAATCCGATCCAGAAAGTCTCAGTTTGAAAAGTTAGATCTGAGCTCATTAGATGCCAAAACACTGCACAGATGTTTACAATATTAGGAGCGCTCGCATGATTGCGAGGTAAACAGTTGAAATAAAGAGTTCATATTACAAAGTGATCTACCAGGACTGTGCGCAAGCTTGCACATATTTGATTGGCTGTGACGTAATTTTCCACAAAAGCTGAGCCATGTTTGATTTTTTTAAAAACGTGACAGACAGCGCTGCGGCCCCCCCCCCACTGCGTCGACAGAGAGGCCTCATTCAAATCAATGAAGATGCTGCGAACTCAGTTTGATTCATATGATCTGACTTGTTTTCACCACATTGCCATTGATTGGACAGCAAAACACACAACTTCAACTTTAAAGTAATGTAATATTCCAGATGTCTATCACCAGGCTGCTTTGGTTTTATTTCATCAAGCCCAGCTGCCCAGCGCTGTGTTAGTTTTGTCTCGCTGAGATTCTGTGCCAGCATTTCTAATCCTGTGCTCGCTGTGTCCTGTATGTGAACTCCACAAAATTCATCTAGCCTGTGAATTTTGTTCTAGATGATCATCTGCGCCGTAAAGACTGCAGTGTGAGTGTGAATTAATGTCCCCGCGTGATGTGTACGAGGCCACGCTTCATGAAATCAGAGAGAGGTCAGTGCTGTTGTTCCAGGTCACCTTTCAGCTGCCTCTGATCTGTTCTCTGATAGGACAGCCAGACACAGGGCTGACCGAAGAGGTGCTCTGTAAGCCCCGGAGGGGGGACACACTGGCGTGTCTGTGTTATATGTTCCAGATTTTCCATATAGAAGCAGCAGCGATACCAGTTTGTGAAAATGGAAGCTGGTCCTTGTAATCAGATGCCAAATGACAGAGAAGCAGAACAAAAGCTGCCTGTGTCCTGAAGCCGGCATTCGAGCCCCTGTCTCTTCCTTAATCCAACAGTGCCCAGGGGACTTCTCCCACTTTTGCACACACACGCATACACACCCAAACGTCATGTGTCACCACTGGTCATGCACATGGAACCAGCAGTCTCCCCGTTGTATTGTTTCTGCACTCCCGAAGGTCTTGTTAGCTGTCTGCAGGCTTCAGTGTGTCTATTTCACCAATTACACATTTCCTTAAAAAATAGTGTCTCTTTCTAAGTCTCCTCTGTAACACCTCAACTCACAAGCCTGGAGTACATCAGGCTCCAGTCAGAGACGTAGGCTAGGGTAAAAATAGTGGGACGTTTGCAGTGCTGATACAGCTGTTGCAACGGTTAGGTAAAACCAATTAGCGCTAGGTCCTGCTTTGCTGCAACCAAACGTTTCAGTCACTCTAGTGCAGAGCCACGCTCCGAGCTCCAGAGAAGAGATTTATCCTTATCTGCAATCGTGTCCGTCAGCATCAAAGACAAGCCTCTTGATTCTTGCTGAAGGACTCTGTTAAAACCGGGGTTGGCCTCGCCAGCTTCCTCGCTTACAGCAGTGTTTTTAAAGAGCTCTTTGACTGCACGTATGTGCTAACTCACCTATTGTGTTCCTCGTGCATATGACAACACCTCCATTGCTGTGATGAGCTTAGTTAAGTGCTCTGAAATACACCGCTGATATTTCATCTGTTAGATAACCAGTGGATATGCCGAAGAATTGAATATGCAGGCATGTTGTCATGGTGATGCAGAACTAGGAATTTGCTGTGATTATGCATGATAATGCTAAATGTTTGGCCTCGGTTCCACATAATGTGGAGGCACAAGGCTGCTTTAATGGAGCCCAACTTCACCATGCTAGCGCGTACACACTTGTGCGTGCACTTTTTTTTTTTTTTGGTTATCTTTCTGGTGACTGATTAGGGTGTAATTGATGTTTTGTGTAAATTCGTCCTGTCAGCAGATTTTGTGTGTGTGTGTGTGCGCCACGTCCTCTCATTCTCTCGCGGTGTAGCTTAGTCAAAGCTAATTAGCTAGGAAGCAACCGTTACTAAGGAGCCTGTCAATGCCACCCAGCGAGCAACTTCTTCAGCCCTGTAAACAGATTGGGTTTGCTGGAAATGTCTTCCTCAACACAGTTTTGTTTGTTCAAGTTAAGTTTAATTGTCACATGTAATCATCCAGGTGTAATCATAGAGAAATGTAAACTTCATTCATTTCACACTTCCGACCATTAATGCTGACAAAGCGATTGAAAGATGTCCGGAGGCAAACAATAGCATAGTCATTTTTCAGTTCATATTTGTGCACGCAAAAGCATTTTGTAGGAACTGAAGTTTTACTACCAGGATGTTTGACAATGAATCTTTAGGACCACATTCTTTGGGAAATATGCTGTCCGACCTCATCACAAGTATGTACAGCTGCTCTGAACAGCCACGCTCGAAGGCAGAGTGATACGCAGGATGAGACACTATCATTTTAAATATGGACACAAATTCGTCCTGGGAGGGATTCGGAGCCTTGCGTGCATACGAAAAGTGACAGAACTGATTGTGTAAAGAATGAAACAAGAGAGAAGTTCATACCCTGGCTCCTCTCACTTCTGCACAGCTGGCCATTCACTGTGTTAAGTACGTGTAAATGTCAGACTGTCAGTTTCGTAAATGGTCTAACACGGCGAGCCCAATTCTGACATCGACAACTTAGGTAACACTTACGTTTTAACCAGGCCAAGTTTGACCTTGAAAGGAGCCGGTGCAACTGGTTTCTGATGAGTCTTTCTCGACTGAGGCTATCGGTAATGTTATCCGTAGTATCTCTGCACTTGTGGGCAGAGGAATGTGTCCTGCATGTTGTCTTCTTGTTCCCATGGAGAGGAGTGCTTCTGGGGTGTGCTGGGTAGTGCACTACAAAGTTTTCTAAGTAAAATGCAGTGTCAGTCTGGATCTATGGTAGGATTAAAACTTGTGAGGATAAGCACAGTCTTTATTTATCTATAATAACAAAGTATCAAAGTTTAAATGTATTTTTAAACCATTAGCAGCACTAATGTCTTGGTACACCTGTGAAACTGTCACTTTCTTACTACAAAGTGTCTCTACTATACTTTGACAGAAATGTTATTGTACAGCGTTATTATTTTTAGTTCTATGGTTGTGGCGTGGTGGCCCGTCTTCATGTTTGGAAAGGTTATACCATAAAATTCTGGCAACAAACACATGCCTCGTTGTTTATCTATTCATAATTTAGAGACTAATCTTGGTCTACTGAAGGTTTCCGGATTTGCTTTCATTGTTGTGCTTGTCGGTGTACAATTCTTGATTAAATCTGTGTCTCTTGACAGTTTTTCGTAGGTGATCATCAAAGGGGATTATCTCTATGCTGTCTCCAAAACTCTGTTGGGAGGGTAGTGTTCTGCTTCCTGGTTGGATTATTACAATCCGTCAATCCTGCGCTTCCCGCTGGGAAAGCCCCACAGGTTCCACTCCAGTACAAACACAAATACGCATCTAACCATCATCCGCCTTACCACTTAGGCCAACCCAGTGAGGTCTGGCCTTAATCCTGTCCTGCGTGCCCACCTGCCACCCTGCCTGTACTATCAGCCTTTGTACTTTGTATTGTCTGTACTGACACTCTTGAGAGATGTAAATGAACACTTTCAAATAATAAATAAGCACTTACACATTTATGTGTTTGTGGGTTAAAATGCAGTTCCCAGGCACTTGGATGCACTGTGTGTCTGAATAGTGCTAAACCTGACAACCTGTTTGTCATCGGCCCCCCTTGTGGTGTCTTAAAATCAGATTGATGGAACAAATGTTGGTTCGAATTGGGGAGGGAGGGAGGGAGGGAGGGAGGAGGAGGAGGGGGGTTGGGGGGTCCTATAATCACTGGAATGCCACCAGTTTAGCCCAACACTGGGCCTCTGTTAAACACCCCCCCATGTCCTGCCTCCTAAATCCTGATAAATCCTTGTCCTCATAGTTGGGAGGGGACTGGGGGAAGGGCAACCAGCCAGGGAGGTTAGGAACATGAGCAGGACTGGGACGCAGGGCCATAGCTGGTTAGGTTGAGTTGTTTGGTGCTCTACTTTGCAACTTACGGCATAGAAATGTGCTCTGTCTCTCAATACACAGAGGTGTGTGCTACTATAGTCTTTATTTGTATACGGCTAGTGGGAAATGTTACATAATGTTGACTAACCTAGCTAAATATTGCTGTGTAACTAATGTTATTTAGTCAGCTTACTGGCAGGGAGTATGTGCTAATTTTCCACTTCACTTAGCATGACTTCACCTAATTATTATCAGTCTAAATTCAATTGTGTGAGAAATGTCATGAGGTTGATGCATGTGACCACATCCTTTAACAAACCTTTGAAACACTATAGTTAGAATTGCAGAAGCCTGAATAGGATATTGACGTACAAACATCTCCAGTTGTAGTTAAAAGTTGATGTTTATACACAGCCGCGCATTGCCTCACATATACTGTCTAAAAATAATATTGCTCTTTCACGGGGGTTTCGCTCAGCACAAATAAACTCACCCACAACACTGTGCCAATGACCGCAACACCTGATTTGGTCTGAATAGAGCCCAAGTTTGGGCATTTGAGTCAGTGTTGGGTGAGAAAGTGTTATCGTATATTTAAAACTCAGACCTGTAATAATACTGCAATTTACATAAAAGCAAGTAAAGTGAAGCTTATGAACTTCATACTGAATCTGTCAGTTGCATTCCCAGCCACATTGTCACGTCCCAGAAATGTCATCACACTGTTTCATTAAGTTTTTGATGGTTATTTTCCTCCCCCTTCACCTTAGTTTAATAGACTTTAAAGTATGGTCACATGGTGCTGTGTGAGTGGTGCGTTGAATATTACAAGCATGTCCCTTTTTTCTGTGTTTTTCACTATAAAATTCTGTACAAAAGGCGACATTAAAATCAGATATCTGCATGTAGAATTGAGTTTGAAACCAATTGAATAGACATGTTGGTGCCATGTGTCCATTGTTGACATGTTTTTTTGGAGTTAGCCATGAGAGTATCATTTTTACAGTTAAGTTGCTCACAAAAATAGACAACCACACGTATTTTACTGTCATTCTTGAAGCCTTGAGCAGTTGGTCAGTGCTTATTGGCTCGTTGGCTTCACTAAATCAATGCGTTTCTGTCTCAGACACCACAAAATGCAGGCTGTTTTTTTATTAGAGTTAAACTGAATGTTGTTGGATCTATTTTTTTATACACAATGTACAGCTGGTAGCATTTGTCATGTGCTTTTATAGTCTGTCACAAAAATACTATGTTTTGGATTGTCTGCATTCCTATAGAGGGTTATGTTTATCAAAAATGAGCCTATAAATATTGGAAAACTGGGGAGGTGTTGCACACGACATACAGTCCAGGTTTGTCATACATCCTGATCAAATGGAAGCACAGGGACCGGGTGCAGAGCCGGGGTTATTTTGGATAAATAGCGCCCAATGTTTGGTCAAGGGAAGGAAAAGGGGACCGAATGCCTCACTGCCAGTCACTGTTCCTGTATCCTGTTCTTCCATAGACCTTTCTCAGCTTGCCAGAGATCTGTGGGAGGAGAAACATGACCCCTCTGCATCCACCCCAATACCCATCCGTCGTAAGGAATGTGAAACTGCTTGTGCTGTCCTAGTAATTAATGCTTGGTTTTGTTTTCATCTTGTTTTTCAGGATTCTGTGGACTCTGCAGCGGCAGGTGTTTTTCTAGTTGGATTTTAGCCCACTGACATTCTCCCACAGCCATGGAATCGGTATGTTGACAAATAACATCTTTTTGAAAACATAACCATCAGGCTCTGCCCTCTCAAGGCTACATTCATTCAAACATGTTTGGTAAAGCAGCTATTTATTAAGATGATGGGTTTTTTTGTATATTTTTTCTTTATCTGCTCGTGCTGGCATCATAATACACGGTATGCTGTACAATATGGTGCGTGTGTGTGGGCATTCTTGTGAACACAGCAGCTCAGAAACACAGAAACATCACATTTGCACCTTTTTATCGTCCTTCATATGTTTACATTTTGGAGCATACACCATTTTACCAGCTATTTGAGCTCCTTTTAAGTCCTGATGTTTTGTGAAATGGAGTTTCTGTTGGTGTGGCACATGGAGACCTGCGTTTTGTCTCGCGTATTTGGCATTTTTTTAGGTTTCAATAATGGACATCAGGCAGCTTCAAGTACTTCTTGTTTAACCAAACAATCAGTGTAGTGTGTGGTTTTGTTATTTTTTTTTTCTCGCTTTCTTTTTTTAAACGGTGCAAAGAAAGACTGTCTGTCTGTGCTTGAGTGTACTTGTATACATAGTATGTGCTTACATACTGCAAGCATCAGGCTCTACCCTTTATTGTCAGTCATGCAGGAGACTGTGTATGCAGGAGTTGCTTGTACCAACAGGCAGGCTGAAAGCGCAGCAGCATTGAACTCTATCCACTGGAATGCATGTATTAAGAACGGGGCTTAGTGCATGCCTAACCTCTGCTTTCCTGTCCCTTTGTCAGAGGCTGTGTGTGTGTGTGTGTGTGTGTGTGTGTGTGTGTGAGAGAGAGAGAGAGAGAGACTGCGAAAAGTAGGTCACAGCTTCTGTAGTGCAGAACTAGCATGTGTCCAACAAAAGCTCTATCTGTCTCAATCACACATGCATTGGACGCGCACAGTTACATCTGTTTGTCAGAGAATGTGACCCCAGCTATAAGTCCCGATCATGTCAAATCCTAGATTATGAGCCAAGACCAATTTCACTGTACATCTCAATGTCGGAAAATTGGTGTTTACTGCTCCACACCAGTCAAACTATTGCCATGCCTGTAGTTTCTGTCAACAAGCACACAACCTAAAGCCTATACTTTGAATTTAAGGAACGATAACACATAATATAATACAATCACCCTCCCATGTCACAGGCAGGGTATCATTGTAAACATCCCAAATCACATGGAGAGAGACGTTTTCTAAAGAGGAATCTAGGAAAACGTCCCAGAAATGTCATCGTGCTGTATTATCATTTTTTTTCTATCATTAAGTTTTAAATAGTTTGTAATTTTTGTCTCAGACATTTCCAGATACAGGACAAAGCTCAGAGCGAAACTAGTCGTCAGGAACTTCCCCACTTAAAAGTAGCATGTCTCGTTGACTACAATGAGTGGTGCCAAGAACAGTACAACAGAAGCATCATGAAATGTTATTCTGTTTATTCGGACATTTGCATGCAGAATTCTGTATGAGTCTGTCCCTCTCGCATATTTGATCTAAAGATTGGTTATGAGATAGCCAGAGTCTGCTAACTATGTCGAGTCACGACAGTTCCGTAAACTGCAGTGACTCGGCATGGCCAGTAGATATTCATGTCATGACTTAAGGCGCCTGATATATCCAGCTATCATCTACTTTACTTTTTAACTTAAAACAGCCTTTTTGAGCACGTGGTAATTTAATTTCCACATCATGCCGACACAACCGAACCACAACAATCAACCACATGCCATTTAGTGCAGATGTACACGTTTGCTGAGAAAAGGCACAAATGTAAAGGTCAGTCTCTGGATTTTAAGAATAAATATTGGGTCATTCAGATAAACATCGTAGTTAATGGAACATATTTTCTTTTTCTTTTTACCCAGCCCTAAGCAACAGCTGCAACACTCGCTCAGCCCCCTCTTCTGCACAAATTCATCTCTCTCCCTCACTGTCACTGACTCTCTTACTCCTCTCCCACCCACCTCTCTTGTGTCTCTTGTGTCTGTGTGCCTGTGGCTGTGCACCAGCAAGAGCTGCTACTGTTTACCTCTCCGAGCTGCCTATATCTGCTTACTGTCAGTGGAAACCAAGGAAACTGATCACAAAGCTTATTACGGTGCCAGGAGTGGAGTACATGCTGTGTGTGTGTGTGTGTGTGTGCGTGTGTGTGCGTGCGTGTGTGTGTGTGTGTGTGTGTCCAGCCCCATAGGCACACACAAACCCTCTGCCACTCTCCCCCCCCCCCCCTCCCTCTCCTCATGTGATGCCAGTCACATGGTTTCCAGGCAGCCAGCTAAGTAAATCAGAATCAGATTTTTATTTTTAACTGCTTTAAATCCTCCACCTGGTCTCCATGGTTAGCAGAAGTGACTGAGGTGCCTGTTGATCACTTGTCCTTTCCATCGCTCGCTGTGTTTCTCTTCCACTGTGTGACTTGTTTTGGTGCCACTTCCCACCAGCCTCATTAAACTCATGCCGTATCTGTCTACCTGCTCTTTTCTACGCGGGTTTGACGGAGCTCTGTTTGGCATGAACCGACACAGCCACTACAACGTACTAATGTGGTAGACATTAGCGGTGACTAGAAGCCCTTTCACACACATTCTACTATAATCTGTTGCAGAGAGTCTTCGTGCAGAAGCTGTTGCATAACATGACTGAATAAAAGAGGTCCTGCCGCACTGGAGTAGAGCAAATGTGACATCCATGTTTAGCACAAATATCTGCTAAATGCAGATGTAAATTAGCAGTGATGTGTGCGAAGCTACAGGCCATGTTAGAACAACGGCCGCCTCTTTATTTACCTGTTACAAATAGGCTGGTATTAGTAGCCAAAGTGTGTTGAATGCGTCATACACAGGCTTCTTGTGTGAAAGTGGTGTCTCCTCTATATGCTGTAGCGAGCCATCGGCAGTGCTGATATTATTCTGACTTATCTTTCAGCAGAGGAGCAGAGAGGGGTGGTGTCCGTGTGTTCGATTTGGTGCAGATGAAAGGCTAAAATTCTTGTAATCACACCTTCTCCACTGGTTCCCTCACAGCTCCCCTTCTGTCTCCTCCTCCTCCTCCTCCTCCTCGTCCTCCACCTCCTCCTCCTCCTCCAAAGCAGGGCTTGTTCCTCAGTGGGGATTAGTGTGTGCAGCAGCTCTGAACAGGGAAGTGGGCCCTGCCAGTCACATTACATAACTCGCCCCCGCTAGTGCGGCTCGGCCTGGCCCGGCTGGAGAGACGACTATAGAGGCTTTGTTTTCCCAGCCTTCCCTTCTTCCTCCCCTCTGCTGCTCCTCCACCTCCCCCTCAGGCAGGCTGCATACTGATGCCGTATAGAAGGAGTCTGTTTGCAGGGAACAGGCGAGGCACTGTGGCATGGAGTGCGGCGAAATACGCTAATAGCGAGCTGAATGGCAGCGAGCTCGCATCTTAGGCAGAGGAATTTGAGGTCCGCTATAGGTCGTACGGTTTCAGGGAGATGGGAAGCGAGGGAATGCAGTACTGTGTGTCACTGCCGGAGCAGGGGTTTCACATCAACACGGCCAGTGGTGACACAGAAGGTTAGAGTTCGTTTGAGGAGTGTCAAATTTCTCAAGGTTAACAGGTTGTGAGATGGTTTGCAAGTATTCCCTAATTCTGTATTTTTGTGCCATTGTCCTGCAGTTCGATCACACACACGCGCGCACGCGCGCTCTTCCCCACCTGGCAGCCTGCCACTGTTCGTAGGGTGGGAGTGGGAGGCCAGTGTGCTCTGTGTAATGGAGGTTCAGACCAGTTAGCACTCTGTGTGAGTAGAAGTAATTCGTAGGCGTGAGAGCGAAAAGGATAAATAGGAGTGCATGGCGGCAGCTCTGTGTACAACATCTTGCAGCATTGAGTCCAAGGTTTGCTGTTTTCTCTTTGTTTTTACCACTGATGAGTTGTTGGGAGTTGTAGTGCTGAGAGACGACAAAGGACTCCAATGAGGAGGAAGGAAAGAAACTCAAGGACAGAGTGCGAGCAGTAGTGATGTTCCCATGTGTCTAAAACATATATTTGTTTCTCCTGATTTTAATCCAGCATAGTCAACAAGTTGTCTAGCTTTTTTTGTCTTGGGTTGCTTGTCACAGCTGCAACAGTTGATGTAGTTCATACTGTAAATAAGTCTTTTGGTTATTTGTCTCAGTGTCATGGAAGGTGTATATGTATCAGGGCCATAAAAGCCACATATCATTGCAAACCCTTAAATGTTTACTAAGAAAAATAATGGCCACCAACATGTCCCCCATCCTGCTGTCTAAATATACAAACACAAATAACGTGGTTAAACAAATGTGCATATAAAAATAGTCCAGTATCTAGTATCAGGCCTCGTATCTGTGCACAGCCATGAGCACAGGATGTTGGTTTGCTTTCATCAAAGATTCCCCCCCCCCCTTGCTCTTGCTGGGAGGTCATGGTTGCTTCCCAATCACTGTTTTCCACAAGTTTAAGTACATGTTAATACACGCACGCACAAACAGGATCTCTACCTGATGGTTAGACTGATTTAGACTCACTGCTGCTTTATAATGTTGGTGGTCTATGAATTGCCGTGTATTCTACTGTCTACTTATTCCGTCATCAACTGGAAGCCTGTATTTAAAAAAAAAAAAAAAAAAAAATACCATGCTTCATGTCACAGTCTCCCTGTTCAGTCATATCCGCTCCCTTCCCTTCTTGTAATTCTAATTAATCTGAAACATCACTTTTATAGAAGGACAGCAGCTCTTCTATTTCTTGTGTGACTCAGCCATATGAATAATTAATCTTCACAGGGAGATCTTTACTTATAATATTCTAATTATTTTACCTGTAAATGGCGATAAAATACAGACTTATAAGAAGTCAGTATAATTTATACATCAATATACATTATCAATATGGCAACAGCATGCAGATCAGTTCAGAATTATGTGGATAGGCTACCTGTGTGCCCTATTTTGATATTTTTAAATGAAGTTTGCTTGGAATCATGCATTTAATGAAAGAAAAACAACACACTATTTGATGATATTATTATAATATGGTGCTAAAGTTAATGAATATGTTATTCCACAACCAAAGACATAATACTGGTGAGCTATACTTTTATTCTGCAGCTGTAGACGGCTTCTTCAATGTCACTTTCGATAAGCTTCCATGTTAATGCTTCCAAAACGGAGACCGCCGAGCACTGTGCGTCTCCAGTTTGCATTTGTATACTATCTTGGCTTCATCTCTGCAGTTGGAGAGCTCGAGTTTGCTTTCAGTGTGTCAGCCATGAGCCAAGTTCCCATCAAAGAGTACGTTGCTACACCAAAGACTGTGTTTAGATGTGACGGCTAATTTTAGAGCTGCTAGGCCCGTGTCCAAGGTGGGGGAGGATAAGATAACATTGAATTAGCCCTCCCTCCTTACACAGTTAGGTTTTGTTTGTCCACCCAATAACCCTCATCCAGCTGTATCCCAAAAGCCCTCATCCAACCCCATGAGGCTGCCGAGCACCGATTCAAATGTTGGGCGCTGCTGTGTGTACAAATACAAATCTTGTTCGTGTTTTCCAGCTCTGTGTTTGCTTTAAGTTAAATATTCTCATAAAATGAACAGCTGAGCGTCACGTCATTTCTCCTTTGCCTTGCTAATGCTCCCATCCACTTAAAGACAGGAGAGCGATAACAAAGAGGCACGTACTGCCTTTATATAGCTGTATGTTTTCACATCAGTGTGTAAGAGCTCAGCCCAGATTAGCAGCTAGTTTGAATTGCTAAACTTTCACTTTCACAAACCATATGTGTGCCCGTGTCAAGTTTCTTCACGAAACTCGGCTCCAATCTATCGCTGTATGAGAGTGCAATGCTCGTCAATGGGCCTCTTTTTTTTTTTTCTTCTAGGAAGGCAGTCAAACCTCTGCAAAGGGCTGTTAGAGATTGAATGAGTGCAGAGAGCAGCTAAGATCCCTACTCTACAGTTTCTAGCTATAATGGCTGCGATAATGGACTGATTTGTTTATGTCAGAAAGGCATCTGGTTTCAGGAAATTCAGCCCTGAATGTTATTCGTTCATTTATTTATTTATTTTCCTGCCAGTGATCTGAATTCCATCAATTTGAAGGCACGCACAAACACACAGTTACGCACTCATTCAGGCCGCACCACACAGCAAACCTATACATAGGCCATGTAGCAAAGCTGTCCCTGTCTGGCCCCACTCTCCTGTCCCTCTCACAGCCTCAGAGCAGTGACCTTGGTTTCAAGTAGCTGTACTCTGTTAGAAAGCCAACACCTCTCCCGGGATGGGCTGACCTTGTTGTCTGACATACTGTAAGTCTGCACGCCCCTCTCTGTCTCTCTCTCTCTGTCTTTCTCTTATTCACTCACAACATCAGTTCTTTCTGTGTTCACCAACTTCATCTTTGCAAATCCGGTTCAGTGTAATGTATAGAAGCAGGCCCTCTTTTGTTGTGTTGTTCAAATACAAAGGTGGGATAACTGTGAGCGTTCAGCAGGTCCGGGCCTCTCCCTTACCAGGTGTTCCTTCATCAGACAACCTCTCCCATCAGCGACAAAATACTCTTTTATGAGGGTGTATGCAGCAGTGCACGCTGTTGTCCCCTCCCTTTATGCTCCTGCCTTTGATTCCCTGCAGCTGTCCAGCTGTGCAGTGTATGGATGAGTCCAGGCATGTGGCCCATAACTGAAATGGTGTTCATACGCAGAGATTTTTAAGCTTTGTGTGTGGAGGTTATTTCTCTTATTGTCGCCTTCTCACTTTATTTTGAACATGTAGGTCAAATAGTGGCTACGTGTATTGACCCTGCGGTTTAGTAGATGTTGTTTTTTTTTTTTTAAGCTTTCACTGTGGCATAGCCAGAGGAAGTGGAAGGGAAAGCAAATTAGAAGTGGATGACGTTCAGTGTTTACACATACTCTCAATGTGATTATAATCAGAGAAAGAGTTATTCCAACTCTTATGTAAACACCACAAATGGATTGTTGTGTATAGGGTTCACTCTTTCTTTGGAGACAGAAACTAAAATCGGCCCCCCCCCAAAAAAAAAACCCAGCAGTGGACTCAACCAATCGCCTATAGCTGTTATGTTTGTTAATTCGCCCACCCATAGTTGTATATGACGTAAGGTCGGTATCAGAGTAAGCGTATCTGAATTAAGTGAGTTTGGATCTTTCCGTACAGTCCACGTTGACCTCCATGAAGACCTTTACTGTACTGAAACAGTGAAAGGAGGAAACATGTCGTTCTGGATCTATCAGAAATGCTCTTTTAGCCTCTAGGCTTCTGAGTGGGCGGACCAGTGTACATGTTTGACAGCTGAGTGTGCAGTAGCACAGAGACACAACATAAACACACTGGACCTGATACCTGTACTTTACCAGCCAAAGACAGATATGAAACGATAACAATTTCACGTCTTAGATGAAGATTCAAAATGCGCAGGTCGGTTGGTAAGCTGTTCAGAAATGCTACAGTTGTGTAGCCAACTCAGCAGTGTCGGTGTCGTCGGATGTATTTTTACTCGGTTTGTTTGTTTACGAGCGAGTTCAGCAAGCCGAGGTGAAGCACGTGTTCGAGCCTGTAGACAAAGAGACGTTAACCAGAAAGACAATGGACGCTGTAGTTCACTTTCTGTGTGTGAGTCAAGCAAAACTCGTGGATGCTCCAGTTGAACTTTTAACCTTTTCAAGGCTATAAATCTTCTTTTAAAACATAGTGTCCATGCAGGTAAACAGACTGAAAAGTTATTATATAGTGATCCATGTCCTCTTGAAACGTGTATTTCCAAGGTGTGTTCATTGTTTCTTCACTATGAATGTAGTGAAAGGTTAAAAACATTCTCAGATGTTCACCTCAATTTATTAGCCACGTCTTTGGCCCAGGGCATGAGTATCTTGTTAGAGGCCATCTGGAAAACCTTTCCTTCTTTATATTTATATAAAAAATCTTTGCAAAAATCCTCAAACCTGTCAGCGTTGTGGTTTTGATGTGCGCCGTCCAGTTGTGTGTATGTGTTTATGCCTTGCGTCAGGCTGCAGGCTGTGTTAAAGCTGGGCTGGGGCCAGCAGCCAGCCAGGAGGACAGACGAGGAAGCAGATGGATCTGTTTGGACTTAACCCTTCCCACGGCACTTCATCCTCCTGGCCCTCCTCTTCTAAACCTGCACGTCTCTCTGCAGCGTAGAAGGAAGGGAGCAGAGTGTGTGGTTTAAGGGAGGGGATGGGGAGGTATATGTAAGGCTACCAGTACCAAGCAGAGAAAGCAGGGAAGGCAGACAGAAACCAGAGAGAGATAGAGCGAGACTTTGCCTTCCTAGTCCTTTCCTTACAGACACTGTGTGTGCTGAACTGTGCTGACATATGGCCCCTGCCTCCATGTTGGAACTCCTGGTCTGTTCTGTTCCTCTGCCGTCTCCTCTTCAGCTCTTTTCTGCCTCTGGTACAGTCTGCTGTCTGCTCTCTCTCTCTCTCTCTCGGTGAAAACCAGCACTTTGCTTGTTTGTCCCGGGAATGTCTTGCCTTTTCTGGGCACCACACCCTGTGAAATCCACTGGCTGTCTGCTGACTGTTTTAGCCACTCAACCTCCCACTTTCATGCTCTGGCTGTCTCGGTGGTTTCAGAGATTTCACCTGCAAACATATAATTGCTGTTGGTTGCATGATAAAAACCCTTTTGCCACAGACAGACTTCACTATATGCAGTCCACTTTTTTTAACATTAAAGTAGTAGCACAGTAGTGCTCATGTGCTCAGAGGTGGTTTGATTGTGACCATTGCCTGGCCCAATCTGCCTGAAGAGCGTGCTCAGTAGAGGGTTTGAACTGATGTTATCCTGTGCAGAATGTTTCCCACGGTCACTCCCCCCTGAGTGACAAACATGCAACATTTGGTGCCTGTTAAAAAACATCAACGCTGTTAAAATGGTAAGAAAATATGACGTCTGTTGAACACATTGAACAGATGTGATACTTTCTAAGAGCTATGAAATGATAACTAACCAAGCATGCAGTTCTCTAAATTGAACATGCAAAAAGCTTATCGTGTGAAGTCCTCATCATTTTGATTAGGCTGCTGATCTCATGGTTAGGGATAGTCTGTATGGTTTGTTCGGTGTTACATAACTTTCTGGATGTTGAGGTATACGTATAGATACATAGATGTCAGAAAACCCAAACATCTGGCAACATTTAGTGCCTACAAACCACAGACTGTCTAGCTTGTTGCATGGAGCGGTTGTCCACGGTTTCTTTCATTGTTACTTTAAGGAGAAAAGTTCTTTTTAATCCAATTTTCGGGGGGGGGGGGGGGGGGGGGGGCATTAGCAGACCTGATGTGTTTTATTTGATAGGGTTAGTGATAGGCTATATTGTGTTAGAAATTCTGATAATCGTGAAAATTTACTTGGCCCCAAACTCACTGATACAATGTCAAAGAAATGGCACAAATGCTGGTTCAAGTTAACTGTTCAGTCTCAATGACGGATCGATAACGTTACCGGCTGTCTGTGACCTGACTTCAAACGTAGAAGCTGCAAGTTTTGCCATGTTTTATGTTATATTTTTATCATATTTGTTGGTTAGCTTGCTGAATTTGGCTTTAGAAAGTTGCGTCATTATGTGGCTACCACTTCGTAAATGATAAATGCCTATGTTTGACTGAACTGTGTCAACGCTGATACTCTTTTAAAGCAGTTGGTTTGATATCGCTAACTGTTTTTTTTTTTCTTCATGTTGCTTTTTCTGGAGCTGGAGCGTTTAATACAGCGCTAGCCATGTTGTACAGAAGTCTGTTTTCTCGCCTCGCCTGTACTTGATAGACATGTCCTAAATAGTGATATAGCTATGTGTGAACATGAAATGATAAAATTGCAGGAATTCATTTGCTTGGCAACGTTGTTAACTTGTGTTAGCACCCAACAGCTAGCAGGTAGAGTGTACTCTGTGTAACGTGGCCAGTTTCGTTAACCTAAAGATAGCGTACAGACTTCGACAAATTGATTATTGAAGACTAGGTAAATTTTCAGCCCGACAAGATATTGTTGTTGTATGTTTGCCTTTCAGTATCGCAGCTCTCCCTAATTATAGCAGCCACTATTTGGTTTGGTTTTGTCACTCAGCGGTGTTTAGTCCATGGAATCGCATGAAAATACGACGTATGTACGCGTGGCCTCTCTTCCACACATTTTAGAGCCACAGATTTGGTGGAGGAATGCAGGGTTCTGGTTTAATTGCAAATCAATAGCTGGTGAGTAGAGTTTCTGGAAGACACCCTCCCTGCTCTCCCTGCTAACCAGCAGACTGTAAATAGAAAACCCCGAGGGAAGATCAATACCGACTCTGCCTGTTGATGAGGAGGGAAGCTCGCTGTGTGAGCGAGTATAGAAGAGATGCACAGCATGTTTTTATAGAGAGGAGGTCCTCTTATGACATTCAAAAACTTGTTAGTTGTCGGAGTGGCTGGGCAGGTTGTTCTACTTTCGTCTTTTTGTCTACTAAGCTGTCCTTCAGGTTTCTGAGGATGGCAGAAATAAAGACTCTCAGTCCATAACATACAAGGTGCTCCGCTCTTCTCTTTAGAAGCAGCGAGCAGCTGTGGGCCAGTGAAAGGATGTCATCTATTGCTATGTAGTAACAATAGCTTCAGTCCTCCTTTTCCATTCCTTCCTACCACCACACCACCACAACCAATACCCACCCACTACACTCTGGCTCCCCTTTGCCGGCTACCGACAGAAGTAAAGAGCTGAATGTGGCATGGGGGGGGGGGGGGGTGGAGGGACAGACAGACATCTGTGGCCCTCTCTGGGCTCCACTGCCTCGGCCTTATTGTTCTCAGAGATGTAGATAACCATAACAGAAGGAGAGCAGGAGAGCCACAGTCTAGTAGAGAAAAGGCCAAAGGGGAGGAGCACTGAGGCGCACTTTTGTTTGGTTTAAAAAAAAAAAGGAGTCAGGTCTGTAGGGTGTGCTTTATGGAGTAGTGGTTGGGGCGGGGGGGATGGGAGCTGACTTCCTGATCTGAAAAACATATTCAGGATTGTCTGTCTGCTCATAATGTTCACCCTCCTTTTAGTTTCCACCTCTTATCATCTTCTGCGACTCTCCAAGCAGGACGGAGCTCTGCTACTAGTAATCATCAGAACTATGTTCAGCTCATGCTTCCTGTTGTGCCCCTCTTTGCTTTCAGGGCCTCTTTGGTGACCTTTTGGCCAAAACTTAATGGCACTGCATTGACAGCCTCACAAGGCTAACACCCTTTTCATTCGCTCGCCAAGTTGTTATTTTTTTTTTTATTCTCCTTGCTCTATCAAATGCTGTCTTTTCAAGAGTTTTATACTGAATTCAAGCAAAAGTCTTGTGTGACTTTATTTGCCTGAAGACAGTCGGTGCATTGACGTAGTTTTAAAGTGGAGGCAGGTAATTAAACATGTTTTCAATTTTCAGGGAAGCAAGCATGCTTTCATTCACATACCCAAGCACAACTGTGAGTGTGAATAGTCTCTGTTCTAACAGTAACAGATGATGATGACAGCTTTCCCCACATGGCACATGGGAGGTCAGTGGATGACCTTTCGGTAGCTGTAGAATGAAGAATCGGAGGGGTGTGCGTGTGAGGTACCGTTGCAGGATTTTCCGATGAAGTTCATTTGTTTCCGCCGCACCGATGCCTGCCAGGCTCCCACAGCGTCTGTGTTGTACAGTGACTGCCAGCTCTGACACCACCTCTCCTGTTTGACTTGGCCTCGGAGAAGGCAGAAATGCAAAAATTGCATTTTTTGAGAAGAAACCCTCTGTGCCCTTGGTTGTGTAACTGGGGTGTATGTTGATGTACCAGTAGTTCTGGAGACCAAGAGGAACCAGTCATATTAATATGGTTCATAAACTTCAAACGTTCTACCTGACATGCAGTTCATTCTGGATTCTGGATATACATGTCTTCCTAACACAGCTGAGATTTACTTGTAATATTTCAAAAATATAAAAGCAATAAGCGAGGGGGTACACACTAAAATTTGAAGGATGTTTTATGACACATTTAATCCGTAATGTGGATTATTTTGTTTATATTTGTTGACCAAATATTCCTGGCGAGGTCCTCCTTTTCCAGAACCTCCCACGCTTCATTATTCAACATTTGCTCCAGTTGTGGAGGGTTATATTTAGATGTGTTGTTGGGGAAACCAACACACAATGTATACCAAATTTATTCGGTGGCTTGCTCCTCTGCTTTGAATGCACTGCATCTCAGAAATCATAGACAATGAGCCTCGGCCTTCATCGCTCCTGTTCTGCCACTTGTTAATGTCAATTCCCCGTCTCATCCTCGTACATTGTCCCTTGTTTTCACTGTCTTAGTCTGAGAGCCATGTCTACCTACACACTCAGTGTTCATTAAAACGGACTGTTTTATTTGCCCATTAAAACAGGATGCCTTTATTATTCACTTCCTTGAAGTGCTAACTTCAGTGCAGCTTCAGTGTTTTACACGTCCAGATGTTTCATTTATTGCTGTCTTCCTCTGCTGTTGTGCACCTGATTCTCACCATGGCACCACTGAAAAGCAGAACTTCCTCGCTCATTACCTACATCCAGTCTGTAATCACGTTCCCATCTCTGCCTTGGTCTGCCGCCATTACAAAATGGATGCAAAACAACATCCCAAATCCATCCCAAGGAAGCGTAGTTAATTTCACTCAGCTTGTGAAACCAACAAATATGTGTCCAGGACACGTAGCTGTTAAAAAATCAGAGTAAAGTATGGTCGGTATAGTTCTCACGTTTGTTTTTAAAGTTTCTAGATGACGTTGGCATTGTGGTATGAGGCAGAGGCTGTGTCAGACTTGTTATCGGGGTAAATTCACTGCTGGTTTTGGTTTCTTTAGTCGCTCATGTGCCGCTGCACTTTGATTAAATCGCTATTTTTGTTTTCTTTCCCTTTGCTCCCAAAGTTTGACTGTAAAAACGACAGGAAGAAATGTAGGTTAATGAGAACATCTGTGTTGTGTGATTGTCTTTGTCAGCAATCAAAAGGAGAGATCACAAAAAAGCTGGAGGCAACGGAAAAGTTGATTTCTTCATGTTAACTGTTACACAGCACCCTGCTATGTCTGAAAAGATATTTTCCATCATTTCATTTTTAGAGCATTTGTTTTCACATCCACACCACAAGACTGGCATTTTGAGATTTCTCTCTGCTCGGCTCGGCTCGGCTCGGTTCTAGTGTTTTTCAAAAAAAAAGAACCAAGATGGGTGTGAAAAACATTCTTGGTGCAGATGAAAGGCCAGAACTTTTGGAGGAAAAAAAAAAAAAAAAAACCTTTTCAAATGTAGCAGACTCGGTGTGGACAGTCTTAGACATCAGCCCCTCATAGTGTGATGTTCCATTAGATTGCATCAGCCAGATTCAGAGCTGGTCTTTTTCTCTCTCTGTATCTTTTTTTTTTTTTCCCTCTGCCCTTACGTGTTGGTAAAATGGTGGGTTGGACTGTAGATTCTACACTGAGCTGTACCAAGCATTGCTTTTACGTCCTGACTGCAACTAATAACAGTACTCTCTTGGACAGATGGCAACTACTACTAACTACTAATGTGACAGTACGCTCGTCACGTGTGTGCTTTACCTGCGTTTCCCTCATGACCAAAGATTTCTATTAATACAATGCAATCAGTGGTCAATCAATCAGTCAATTAATGAGCGCAGAAATGTTTGAAAAAATTGAAGTACTATGTATTTAAAGCAAATTTGTTAAAGCCCAGACTCTCTGCTACAGATTGCTTCTTCTTTTTTTTTTCATGGCCAGAAGGGAGAGTGACTCACTCTCATCCGCCCTCACAATCAGAGTGTGTGTGTGTGTGTGTGTGTGTGCTTGTGAGGAGCCGAGTGTCTTGTTTGTGTGACAGTGATGTGTTCAGATAAAACATCAGAGGTGTGGTGATCGACTTATTTCCTTTTTTGCATCTCTATCATCGTCGCCCATAGAACACGTCAGGTTGAACTGAATCTTTACATTTTGTCAATCAGCAATAAACATAATCTTACTAATTATACTATTCTGAAACATGAATGTCATTTGGATTTATTAGCCGCAGACCGAGCTAGCATCGTTTTTGCAGTGTGATATTTGTTGTACTGTTTTTTTTGGGGGGGGTTTGCCTTGAAATCACTTTGCAACATCTCACTCACATCACGTAGACAAAGAGCCACAGCATAATAATACAACTCCTTGATTTATATAAATTATTATACAACCTGTAACATTAAAAAAGCAGCATGTTCATTCACATTTCTGATCTTTGAATGTGTTTTGTTCTTGGAGGGTAAAGCTGCTGTTTATGTTCAACCTGAAGATGGTTGCAATATATTTTTGTACGCTTGCCCTGATAGTAGAGATTTTCAATTGGTTTGTAGCTGCCGGTGTCAGTCATGTAATGAATGAGAGAGCTCTGTGAGTTAGTGAATCCAGTCCTGTAGATACTGTGTGTGTTTGTTATCTCAGAGAATGGAAACTCAAACTTCAGGTTGCAGATCTTACTCTGGTACACCAGTTTGTTTCTGTGTGTTGGTGTTGAAAACAACTAAAACCTGGCAGTTTGCCGAAGTGCCAGCATTGCTCAAAAAGCTCAAGATGTACAGTTTTTTTTTGTTTGTTTGTTTGGACTGTGCCTCAGAGGCATCGATTCAGATCTACGGTAAATCTCAGGCTGTCCTTCAGCGGTGTTGAAGTATTTCTGTCTGTCTGTCTGAACTGTCCAAAATCTCATTGTTCATTCGACACCACGCTTAAAGCTGACAAACAAAACAGATTTTGGCGTTTGTCAATTTGTCGTTTCCACGTCTTACGACACATCTGCATCCATTATTTTCAATTGGTATTCCACATTAATATATTATTTGCCAGGTATCCGGGCCTACCCGCTCTATCTGCGCTCATTTAGTCATTTCCATTGCTGCAGTTTGCAGGTTACAAGTGCTGAGTAAGCTGTTTGTGGCTGTTAGCCTGTCTAGACAAAGCCTGTAACATTTCACCTGACTGTCCTGAGCGTCTGCCATATGCTCCACTGAGATGAATACCCTGTTCTTGCTAGGAATACCCCCCGCCGGTAGACAATGGCTTACCTACAGTATATACCCGCTCAGTCCTTACTCATTTTCCCACTCTAGACTCATTCAGAGCGTGAATGTAGAGAATATACAACCACTTTAGTATCGGCACTCATACTGACACTTACAAAATGCGTAGTGTAGAAGCAAGACTTCTGTGTCTTAATCAGTGTTATGAAATGGCAATAAAAACGCATCAAATCAATCTGTCTTTAATGAATTAATTGTTGGCTCTTTATCAAGGAAAATCAATGTCAGTGTCAGAATTTTCAGTTTCTCTTTGAGTATTTTCAGACTCTTGTTGAGACATAACAATCAATTTGAAGATGCCCCTTTGGGCTCTGGAAAATTGTGATGGACATTTTCTTCTATTTCCTGTCATCACTGTCTCATTACGGCTTATTCTATTTATGGAAACTATAATCAACAGATTAATAAATAACAAAATAAAATCATAAATCAATCATAGTCACGGGCCTAGCACCAGTATCTGATCGCGGTTCGTTTCAGTCCACTTCCTATAAATTCAGGTGTGCCTCTTCACTCGTGATTATGTGTTTGTGTGTGTGTGTGTGTGTGTGTGTGTGTGTGTGTTGATGTGTGTGAAATATTTTTAAGTTTGAGGGGGAAGTCAAAGGGAATTTTCTCTGCTCATATTCAGTCACATCATCGCAGCAGGGTTTCGGTTTATCATGAGGAATTCCATCTCTGATTTTCATTTCTCGTATTTATTATTGTTATGCGACTCGCAATTCCAACTTATAATTCAGAGCGTTTCTGCTTTGATGTGGAAAATACACTTTGAAGTATAGATTGCATGAAATCTACTGTTATTCTGTCAAGGCACAATCCATTTTTTGCATGGATGCTGTTAAAACTGTCACTCTGTGGTGGAATGCCAGAGTCGGACCAGTAAATTATCCCGCTTATGCCTGTCACACACGGTAAAAAGGAAGGGGAAGGAATTCATGCTCACATAAATAAACAAGTGACGTGACAAACATGGAAGTGGTCGGATCTTTGCTCAATATCCAAGAGACGATAAAGGCAGAATTAATTTTTTGTGTCTCACGTTGGCTTCTGCCAGCACTTAAGGGGGTGATTTTCTTAGTCTTGCTGTCATGTAGTTAATGAGCCCGTTTCGGTTGCCCCTCTAGTATTGGTGTGATGGAGAGCGCCGGACCCTGAATAAGCTGAAATAAACAATAGGAAGTCTAATCTCTTCTCTGTCTCCCTCCCCTCAGTTTCATAGCCTCGCGTTTAGCCCGGAGCACAGTGGAACGCTATATTTTGGCATCAGAAAATGGTTGCCACTCCACCGTCATGAATTGAAGCGGCAAAGCTGCGAGCCAGTTTCTTAAATCCTGTACGTGTGTTTGTGCTCTTCCTCCCACACAAACAGGTCACCGAGTTCAGCCAAGGTGTTCATATCAGACATTTACACCAGCTCATTGTTTTTCTTTCAGACCAGTTAAGCTCCAGTTTCACAGTTTCATCACAGAGCTGCCTTTTCCTCGCAGAAATGTTCGCGATGACCTCATGCTCAGTTCACCTGTGCCCCAGTTGGCAGTGTATTCTCCAACTTTCCAGTGCCTGTGCCTCACGTAGCCGACTGGGGGGTGAGCTGCAGAGAAATGAGGTCCTGCATAGCAGTGGAAAAAAACACAGCACCTGTCACAGAGGCCTGAGGGGACAGAGAGGACAGCACTGTACCAGCAACGCTCTTATCTGTATGGTTCTCACTCTATTTCTGTATCATCTCAGGGCTCAGCACTAACTTTTAAAAGTGGTTGCCCGGCTGGAAACCAGATATCCGGAAACTGAAAACGTGGTTGACAGTAAACGTCCCAAAAGCGACATAAACAACAAACAACCTTGATGTTTACAGTAAGCTTCTCCGGTATAGCTAGCATTGTTTACTTCCCGTAAACCGTCCTGTAGCTTGTTAGTCACACCAAATCTGATCTGTTCTTCACTCCAACATCCAGCAGATGATGTACTGATGTAAAGGGTTCCTCATTTCAGAACATAATACATGTTGTTGTCATTGAGCTGTCCGTTTGTGTTGTGTTGTCGTCTAGCCCAGTGGTTCTGTGGGATGTGCCACCTTGAGCTACTGAACTCGATGTATCACTTAGCAGATGAAGCTGAACCCTGACGTGGAAAAACAAAAGAAATGTGTGAAAAGTGAAAGCATGTACAACATACTTTCATCTGGTCCTTTGTCAGTTGAATGGATCTGCACATTGTGATGTTGACCGTTTAGTCCAACTCTTCACCCCACAGTCAAACGGCTTCATTTGCTTGACTATCATCTGTCCGCATGGGAGTAAACGCACCAACGCACACGCAGCGTTGTCTGGTTCCTGTTCCAACTGACAATAACCTATAAATTAGGGATCGACCAATTATCGGCCTGGCCGATAATATCGGCCGATATTCTGCATTTTTGCGATCATCGGCATCGGCCGTTTTTTTCACCGATAACCGATAAAATTAATTAATGTATTTTAAAACGCGCTCCTTTGGCTCTGATGCAGCCGTCTCTGCCTGAAGTCACCACTCTCTTTGGCTGTGTAACAATGTCCCGCCCACAGCCCTCACTGATTGGCTGTCTCACTTGTGCCAAGTAGCCAATCAATCAACACAGAAGCTTCTACATGCAGTGCCACAGACGGAGGAGAAAAAGAGGACTGCTCCGGTGAGCCAGCAGAAAAGGCAGAGTCAGTCGAAGTTTCAAAGCCCTTGAGGATGAAGTTTTAAAAAATACCACAACCTTATGATCAATTTCAGTGATAACATGCAGGCCCAGAGTCGACATTTCACCAACCTACTTGTCTAATCACATCAAGCATACGACTTTGCAATATAGGACTAGCATCACTCACGGACAAAAAAAAGAAAGAAAAGAAAAAGGGAGGAAAACCTGCAGTTTGGCTCTTGAGATTAAACTTTTCACAACTTCAACACGGGGTAGGCTATTTAATGATGGCCCACCGCTACATTATAATTGCCGCGACCGCTTTAGAGCTGGGGCCAGACGCACAATAATAATAATAATAGGAGACCTTTACGGTTATCATTACTTTGTGGGAATAATTAATCTCCTAACGTGTCTCAGCCCGTGGGGCGGCTCCCGGTTTATCAATAAACAACACCCGAGGTGATTATAGCCTATAAGTTTAACACCACACGCTAACGTGTCCTTGTTTGTTTTCAGTTGCCTCTCCCTCAGCGCTCATGCTCTCACTACACTATGATCACACAGAATAGATGTTAAATATTCGTCTGTTTGCCGGTCACTCGTAAAGTCCAGGGAAATGATGGGCCATTTCAATGAGTCAAGCAGCGAGCACACGCGAGTTTTTTCAATCAATAAATTTACCGTCACGTCTACAACTCACGTGTGTAAAGTAGCCTTTATTGTTTGCATTTACAATTGCCAAGTGCCTTATTCTTATTTATGTAATATGACATACAGTTCTAAGCACAAGAGTGTACATTTAATGTTCTGAGATTCCGAATATGACTTCATTTCTCTAAATAAATAAATAAATATAATAATACATAAGGAACTATAAGTGAAAAACTCTGGTGTTAAGGCCATTTTTTACATTTATTACTGCAAATAAATATCGGTTCTACATATCGGCTATCGGTTTCGCTTGGTTATTAATAATCGGTATCGGTATCGGCCCTGAAAAATCCATATCGGTCGATCCCTACTATAAATATAACTAATGAAACAAATATTAAGAATGTATTTATTCCTTTTGGGAGACGTGGTTACCGCTGATGGTTGCCAGTGGCAACCTGGCAACCGTTACTGTCAGTCCTGCATCCATAACCCCTTTAGTTAGCCATGAGGACTGCACAATGTATCAGGTGCTGCAAAAATGAGATTTCTAAAGCCAGAAGCTGCTGCTCCATGGTTTGTAACTGTACTTACATCCCTTCCTAACCTTTTGGTAACAACATTTTTGTCTCTGCTTAATACGGTCACTTAACTCTACTGTAACTAGGACCTTCCAGGAGCTACAGCTACTGGGAAGCTAAGGGCATTACAGGGTACCACACTGCGGCCATTTAATCACATTCTGTGACTGTTTTTAGTGACGGTGGAACCAGGATTTATAGCTTAGGCGTAGCGCTCCTCTGAAATGCAAATTGATCATGGCATACTGGTCTTAATTGCTGTTCTCTGGGAAGTTTGGAAAATTAATGTGTGTTTGTCTTGGGTGTGTGTTATCTAGACCACTAACTGGCAGTCTACATGTGGTAGGCTTACAGGAAAACAAGAAGTCATCTCCTTGAAATGTAGGTTCAAGTGTCAAGAGCGGTGACTCAGCACGAGCACAAATATAGACGCTTCAAAGAATCAGATTTAAGGAAGCGTTTGTAAGAACATAAACACACGTAGAGCTTCTCTGTGTCTCTGTTCTTACCTATCAGGCACCACTTCCAATGTAAGACCAGTTCTCGTTACTTGTTCCTGCTGTATCAAGTTGTTTTTTGGATGCTCATTCAGGGATGATTGTTTTAAAGAACAATATCACATACAACACGTAAAAAAAACACTGCAGGTTAAACGTGGTCACAATCAGGTGTCGGCTAAAGATATCCTCTTCTGGCACATACAGGAAGTTAAAGGACAAAACATTGCAGCGGAGCGCATCCTTGTTGCTGGGAAACATAAGGTAGATAGCAACTGCCTTGTGTTCGGCCCACTTTCATAGTTTGAGGAGGGAGGGTTGAGTGTGTGTGTGTGTGTGTGTGTGTGTTTGTGTGTGCGTATAAGTGAGTGGGTGGATGGATGGGGGAGCTGGTGGTGACGTGTCCTAATGGAGCTGGATCCGTACGTGATCAGGAATGAGATGAGGCAGATCTGCTCCTCACCTGTCCTGTAGAGAGGGGGGTAATACACACACACACATATATATGCAGGCGAACTCGCACATAAACACACAGTGCATCAAGACAAGCCTGCCCTGAGTGCTGGCAGGATAATCTCATGAATCTCCCGAGCAGCATGTGTGCCCACCTGTTAGCACAGCCCCTAGTTCCCACTTCAATCACTACCACATTACCGAGGGGGGGGGCAGTGGTGGTAGTGTGTATGTGTGGACAAGTGTGCAAATGTGGCTCTAGGAATGTAAAGCCAGTTAACTGTTGAAAGTGCTGACTGTCGGTCAGGGTGGGGTGGGTATAGGACGGCGAAGGGGTAAACCTTATAGCTTTTGAGTTCTGAGGCGATGTTCTCCCAACATGTGCCATGCATATGTTGCTTTGGTCCACAAGGATCCAAGTCCGTGTTATGGTTGAGGCATGTGTGGTTGAATTATGAACAAGGAGGTCCAGTGTTCCTAAGACCGAAAACCTTCCAGGGCTTTGCTACAGCTCTGTGCACGACCATGGTTAGACCAGCCAAACCTCCGAGCTATGCCCCACTTACTGCCACTCCCCTGGAACGTTACTTAACCAGCCACTGTTTTTACTCCAAAACAGAAATTTTCCAACACCAACACGCGGCTCCTCTCCACTCCTGGTGGTTTTAAATGCCAGCAGCTGAGTCGTATTAATTCTCATCATGGTGGCTTGCGTAGAATATTGTTGGCGAACAGCGTCTCTCCCCTCGTGTGTTTTCTGTTCGGCGTGGGCTGGCTGTCTTAACCCAGTTCAAGAAGGGACATAAAAGAGAATACTGCACACGTGTGTTGTCATTTCAAAGTGTTTCAAAACGCCAAAACAACGTAGGATTATTGGCTGTTCTCGGTCAGCGTTGTGTGTAACGCATGGACGCTGTGTTGTGAAACCGAACAGGAGACTGGCTAACACCAGCTTATGTAGCTTAGCAGCTACTCAGGCCAGGTGAGCGGAGTCACTGATGACCCCAATGACACGTGTGCACTCTCCAGGCTCCTGCACACTAAAGGAAGCAGAGAAAACGTGTAAAAATGGGGGCCGTTAAATGGTACATTCCGGCTCACTCCTCCAAAACACCATAAACCCTCCTCCTCTGATGCACACCGTGCCAGCCTGCCTTGTGTTTTACAGAGCAGCCCCGATAGAGGGGCGGGCAGCGACGTGGAAAACAAAACAAACAAAAAGCAAACAGACAAAATAAGAAGAGCTAGCTATCGAATGAGATGGGGGACGTGGCAAGGCAAATGAGATGAAGCGGTGTGCGGTTGCTGAAACTGTTAGCTGAGTGTCTCTAGGCAGAAGTAACCAGCACACACTCATTGGTCTCCTGCACTTCCCCTCTACCGCTCAGTGGCTTTCACACTCTGCAGAAACGTGAGCCTGAATAAATTGTCACACGCTCACAGATTATCTTCCCAGGATGTTATTTTGTGCAGGGAGGATGTTTGAAATGCCAGTCACAGACACACTGCACCCTCCCCCATCTTTTCTCCCACACACACACACACACACACACACTCACACACTCTTTTATAATATACCGTCGAGCAGCAGTGGAAGAGTGCAGTGTAGTATTGCAGAGCTCTGCAGGGCTTATTTTTTTTGTGTGTGTTTTTCTTTCTCTTTTTTGAAGTGTGCGAGCATGCCGGCACACATTGTGACAGTGTGGCGTAACGAGGCAACACGTGAGCCGTTCTCACAGGGAGACTTTATGGAGAGGCTGATTTACAGCACAGCTATTCACACCATCCTGCTTGTTCCTCCGAACCCTCCCCTCCGTCTTTCCCATTGAGCATCTTCCTCTTTATTTCCTTTCAGTCCCTTTTCTAGTGCTTTCTCTTGCAGCTCTGTCCCTTTCCCATCGTTCCCCGTGTTTTTAAAAAGCATCCAACCTACCCCACCTCCACGGCTAACGGGGAGAGATGAGCCATCTGAGGCGGGGAGGGGAGGGGGAGATTGAGCTCGGCCGAGGCATTGACAGAGTAGTGAGACCCAGCAGGGGTGTGAGCAGCTAAATATAGAGCGCCTCTTTGGAGCGGTGATGATGTCACAGACCAGAGAAGAGAGGAGAGGCAAACAGGGGGAAAAAAAGAAGACTGCAAGGCTCAGAGGCAGCAGTCACTGGTGCAGGTCGATAGTCAGTCAAGGCCCGGCTCTCTTACTATTTCACCTAAAGCCATACACAGAGAGCTGCGTTTCAGATGTGCAGATATGCAGTCTGCCTTTTTAGACTTCTTTAAACCCAGAAATGAAAATGTTTTTTTGTCAAATGCTTTTAGTGGCATTTAACTTTGAGTAGGAGTGTGATGAGTGCCATGTTTAAAAATGATAGCTTGTTTGGGGAAAGATCATCTCAGCTTTTCTCTCACAGCAGGCATCCTGAATTTAATACGGCTTCATCGCTTAAGCGCTGATATTGTGAAATTACGTGAAGATTGCACGGTCCCTTGTTGACTTGCACGGTAGCAGGAGATGGCATTTCACATACAATATATGTGACAGCTCCACACCCACCCCAACCCGTCTTTCATATCAGGGAGGGCTACCTTTGTCGCACAGCACTTGTATTATCTGGTGAGAGATAACTGTGGATATGTGAAAGCGTCTGTAATGGGTTGCAATGAGAGGAAATGTGGAGGATGGCTCACTGTGTACTGCAGCAAGATCTACGTGCGTGCACACACATAAGCCTCTACTACACGGCTTTTTCGCTGCCGGTACTGTACAGATAGCGGCTATTACAGAAAAGTGTGTAACACAGTCAGTAGCATGCGACAGGAATTCACAGTTAAGGTGTGTGTTACAATTGAAGGAGTGGAGGGCATGGTTTGCTGGTAATCCAACACAGCTTTTTTTTTTTTGTTTTGTTTTTTTGATCAGTGTTTTGCTCTTGCCGGGTCAGGTCCAGCGAGGCTTTTATTGCAATGCGGCAGCTGCAGCACAAAGCCGGGGCCTATTCCTATTGATTGTTAAGCCTGATGGATTCTTAAGTACAGGAGGGTTGGCTTGTCTGGTTGAAGCTGTCTTACATCATCTGCATTGACTCAACCTGTTCACGCTGATAAGCCGACTGTCTTTAGAGGAACCCCCCCCCCCGTAGCACGTCCACCCAGCAGCATGTGACAAATGTCCCGGCAACTGAAAGGTTAATTTTTAAACGAGCTGTGCGGTTTGAAGCTGAAAGGATCTCGGAGTAAATGACATCTGGCCGAGCGGAGCAACGCCGCACTGGACCTTTTGTGTTGCTAAACATGACAGCTGTAAAAGTGTAAAGCTGGCCCTCTTTATGACCCATCTTCAAACTGAGGAGTGTCCGCCTCACAATACTTTCCTTTCTGCTCTTCTTACTGTCTCTCTGCGTTGTTGTTCCTGTTTTACACAACGTTACGCTGCCTGATTCTCCTCACCTAGCAACATGCTTTTACAGTCGCCTAAGCCAAAGAACGTTAAGTTTTCTAAGGATGGCTTGGCCTTGAAAACTGTGGTTGTTAATAGCCAGAATACAGTTTGGTAATAAAGAGCTGTGACTCACTCAGAGTGAATACGTTCCTACCGTTAAGCTAGGTATAACGGGTTTATACTCCGTTATGAAAATAGGAGATGCTAAGCTATATGAAGCCTTTCTATTTTTCAGTCATTCTGGATTTGTCTTCGGGGGAAGCATAAAGCCCATATTATTGTGTGTGTGGGTGTGCATGGGCATGCACATGTCCCTCATGTGATCTGATGTAGTGTGGCTTTCTTGTGTAGGTTGCTAGGCAACATGCTGTAGAATTCTCAGTCATAATCTTTGATTTTAGCTCAGAGAAGACGGAGAGGAGCGAGTGGAGGAGGAAGCAAGAATGAGCGAGTGTTTCAGAGTGCACGGCTAAACCCAGCGGAAAAAAAAAAAAAAACACATTCAGAGCCTTAACAAGCTGCAGTCCTCTCGCTGTGGGCACACGCCGCTTTTAGAATTCTCATTTATTTCTGCGCAATTAAAAACAGTTTTTTGGAGCCCGGCGTCTTCTTGAAGCTGCGCTTTAATGTTTTTAAGGTTGGGATGTGAAACGGTGTTAAATATCTGCTCATAAGAACGGCGGGAAAAGATCAGGAGTATGATTATTCATTAGAAGCAAGTAAAATGTTTACAAGTGATTTGTTGTGACCTCCACCCTTCTGTGTGTAAAATAGAAGAATAAAATCTCTTCATACTGTACCTGCACTTACATTAAATAGTATTTTTAATACGCTGTTGCCTTCAGTTGGAAATAAAGGTGATTATTCTCAGAGGAAAGGGAATTTTGGTCGTGTAGCTCCAAAGATAGAGCGTGACGGGTGTAATAATTTGACTTATCCTGTAGTAATCCCTGCAAAGAATAAAGGCACTCGTGCAGAACAGTAACAATCTCCTCCTCCATCACATATGGAGGAAAACAGTTCCCAGTCACACGTTTTGATTCCATCAAGTGTCAACTCTCAGTCCTTATCACGGTGCTATTATTCCGCCTTGTTTACACTGGTTTCATTTGTAGCCGTACACTCCATATACTTAAAGCATTACGGTCAGACCACATTCAGTACCCAGTGCCATTCAAATCCACTTTCCCATGCCTTAAATGCTGTATATTATCTGCTGTAGTTACTGTGTTACTGCTATACTAACAGTATCACAATCGCTAATGTCGACGCCGTTTTCACAGGCTTATCGGAAAGGAGTAGAAATTAAACTGGAGAAGCCGTGAGAGGGGTACAGAGAGGCTGTTTTGAAGCAGGCCGGA